>RAHM01000042.1:3159079-3341210 GCA_003713295.1 Parotia lawesii
GGCGGTCACGGCTGGATGCAGGCGGCGGCGACACGCTGGTCCTTACGGGCTGGGTGCGGGCGGCGGCTGCGGACACGAGATCCTCACGGCGACAAGCCAGTTCCTGGAATTGGCACAGCAGGGCGAGGCAGGCACGGGCAGGGAAACAGGACCTCAGGGAAGAGGGCGCRAAGGCGGGAGCAGAAGGGGCCAAGCTGACCCTCCAAGCAACCCAAAGCACAAAGACAAGACAGCCCTCGTGGTGTTGCAGCCAGCTGCTTTTATGTGCCCCCAAACTCCTCCCCCAATTTGGCTTCCCGGGCCCGTTTTTGGCAGGCATTTTTCGCGGGCATCCGGGTACTTGCCTTCAGCACGTGGGGGGGTGGGGAGCTGCTGGCAGTCTGATCATGGAAGCTTTCTCTGCCCTGACTGGCTGCCAGCTGAAGCCTCTCTGGGCACAGGGCAACACAGGTTTTTATAGGAATTTTCTTYACCTCATTGGTGAAATATGTTGAGACATACATATATTGGTCCCTCTCACCCCTGCCAGGGACTCCCATGACATCAAGGAACCCCAAATGACCTCAAGGAACCCCAAATGACCTCAAGGAAACCCTCCCAGGGACTCCCATGAGCTCAAGTAACCCCAAATGACCTCAAGTAACCCCAAATGACAGCTCCAGTACCAGAATTCAAGGGCCAGGGGTCAAGGGTAATGGTCAATGGTCAAAGGTTGGGGTCAGAGGTCAAAGGTCACTGATCAGAGGTTAAATGCAATGGGTCAAGGGTCAGAGGTCGAAGGTCATAGGCCTTAGGGGGCTTTGGGGTACACAGCAGCAGTTAGGGGTTACAGGACACAGTAGTAGCTACGGGTACAGACAGGGTGGAGTAGTTAGAGACCAGATTAGAGCCCAGAGTCAGGGTCCAGGCTCCAGAGCCAGGCATCAACAGTCAGGGTGTCATGGGTCATGGGTCAGAAGTCAGAGGTCAACAGTCAGGGTTCAGAGGTCGAAAGTCACAGGTCATGAGCCAAAGGTCAGGGGTCAGAGGTCAAGGGTAAAAAGTCATAGGTCAAAGCTCAGATGTCAAGAGTCAAAGGTCATACATCAAGAGGGGTTGGGAAGTGGCGTACCTCCAGCTCCTCTTGCTGCGTGCCGGACCCAGAGGTGAAAGATCCCAGATGAGGCCCCAGTTGTCAGGAAAAACCACAAACGCCAGAAGTTTATGTCCTAAAAGGAGACAGAGGAGCCCTGCAACTTTATTCGAATAAAGGAAGAAAGTCCACCACAGCACACACCCACAGGGTTTTCTCTCTCGAGGTTTCGGAGGGCGCAACCTCCTTTTATCCCAAACTCCCGGCCGCACGTTGCCCTCTTCCTTTCCCCATTGGCTGAGGTACCAGGAAGGTACCGCCTTCCCAAACCGCCTCCCACATATTCTCCCCTTGAGCCTACTATTTTACCCCAAAGTTCAGAAACTCAGGCTTGTGCAGACYCACTTGTCTGTTTCAGGAGCCAAACTGTCTGGGCTCTGCAACAAACCTGCTGCCCAAAGTTAGCAGAGACATTAAGACCCATTTCAAAGATGTTAACACCCATACTTGCACCCACCAAATTGTTTGTAAAGACGTGAGTGTTCCTCTCACTCTCATTGCCAGAGTGTGGGAAACTGAAATGTCCTTGATTTAGGGTAAGCACTACAGAGCAACAACTAAAACATTGGTGTGTTATCCAGATTATTCTCATATTGAATCCAAAACACAGCRCTGCACCAGCTGCTAGGAAGCTGAAACCAGGACAAATATGTCTCAGACGAGAGAGTGAAAGCTGCAGATATAAAAAGTTCCTTTAACACATAACTAGTTTCACTAAGAATTAAGATATAAATAAGACTCATTATTCTGCACAATATTGAAGAATTATTTCCCAGAAACAGGCAGCGGAACTGACTAAACCTGATAGCTGACTCCTCTGACTGGGAACCAAGATGAACATTCCTGCGGCCACCAGCTTGGATTTGGATTTAGGATCTCTCTTCTTCTGCCTCTATCTCTCCACTGTGACAGACTTTCAGAGCCAGGAGGGCTTTTGTTTTCACAAACTTGCACTGGCCTTGGGAAGGCCAAATAGAATTTAATCATAGAATAATAGAAGGTTGGAAGAGACCTTGAAGATCACCAGCCTCCCTACCAGGGGCAGGGACACCTGCCACTTGACCCCATCCAGCCTGGCCTTGAACACTTCCAGGGGTGGAACATTCAGCCTTAGGTTGGCACGTGAGTCTTAGAAAACCAAAGAGAGAATTTCTCTGCAATTTTTTTCTCTGGGTAAATAAAGCACATTTCCCAAGGTTCTATATAGATCATGACCATCTCTCACACAGCAGTGCAGGTTAAAAAGGTCAGCCACCTTTAAATAAGCCCTAATTGACACTTACATCCCAAAATGAGGGTTAGCAAAGCTTAAGGTACAGTTCCCAAGGCAGCCAGTGACCTAATTCTAAATATCATTAAACTGTTTCACTCTGAAAAATAGCACTGGCATTTCGAAAATCCCCCTACCTTAAGGGTTGTTGCTGCTGCTCTTCTGGAGGTTGCCCATATTGCATTCCTTTGCCAAGAGCTGATGTCACTTCCCACAACTACTCCTCAGATGATGTTGACATTCAGCATTCGGCTTGTTCCACCACTCGTTGTTTCTGGCCCACTGTGTGCTGTGGCGGGGAGCACAGCTCCTTTTCCTCTCACTTTGCTGCAGGTCAGCTAAACCTTATCCACTTCCCTTTTGCATTTCTCCACCTGTTTTCCAATGGTTGGCAATTTCTCACTCAGAGTGTGGGTTTGAACAGCTCCTGCTCTGCTCTASCATGTGCTGGGAATGTTTAGGCTCAGGTGAGAGTTATGGGCAATGACTCACTGTCCTCTCATCCTCTCCATTATCCTGGGATGATGCAGGACAGCTGCTTGGGTTCATGCCTGAGTCAGCCTCTAAGTTCATGTCTGAGCAGACCTGGCCAGTGTGCTGCCTGAGCATAAAAGCTGTGGTGATCCTCCTGCCCCAGCTCTGCGTGAGTCTCCTCTGCAAGCTGGCACAGCAAACACTCAGACCCTAGTGCAGTCAATAAGTGACTTTCTAGCTGGTAGCAGACATCCCCTGAGTTCAGTCTCCCCAGGGACCGTCATCCCAGATACTACTGCACAGCCATCCTTGACTAGATCCATTTACCAAAGATCAATAGTCTAAAACACTTTAGCAGTAAAGGAAAACAACAAATAAAATAATGTTTTCAGATGGGGGAAAGCTGATTAAAATATTTTCTAACTTCTCAGAATAAGTTTGTACAATACAGCTGACATCTCTTCTATGGTCCAACACTGGTTCTGTTCAGGCTGAAATTGTGGGGATGGGAGGAGTAAGTGCTGTGTCTTTCTGAGCCAGTGTCTCACCTGCTCTGTCACTGCCCCTAGGAAACCTGCTTGAGCCGTGCCTGGAGAGAGCAAATCCTTCTGCTGGTGAGGCCACCTCTGCCCTCAGGGTCTATGTCAGCTTGGAGGGACAGGAGTGACCAAGGGTTTGTAAATGGCTTAAAAAAACTCAGATTGCTGAGGAAAACTGGTTTTCTTATTCAGTTCATGTGATTTGAGTTAAAAGGGAGGTGTTCTGAACATGGTTGGATGCTGTTATGGCAGCTCCCAAATTTGCTGCTGACCCAGGCATCCCTTCCCCTGGCTAAAGGCAGAAGCTGGAGCAAGGCAGGGCCAGCACCACACCATCTGGAGACCCTGGAAAGGCAACAGCATTGCCTCTGCATTCCCTGGCAGGAAATACCTTTATGTGAAAAGATCTGCCACAGCCCAACTATGGCATGAGCRGGGGGAAAAAAAAGATATTAACAGGTGAGGTACTGAGTGGTGTTTTTCTTGTATAAATTGCTTTATTCTGAGTCATTCCAGTAAAACAAATGGACAAAGAGACCAGCTTCTCAATGTACAGACATGGCTGGAACTTGTTTTTTGGGTATATTTTAGAAATGAGCTCTAGTAAAGAAAGATGGAGTTCAGTGATGTGGGAATAATAGTGGGGGACTTGGGAAGAGGATCTTTATTATTTTGTTCTCACTTGGATAGCCTTGCTAACTAATATTAATGAAAGAGTTGTAACTTGTATGACTAAGAGCAGTGTTTTCTACAATACAGCCTAAAACATTAAAGCAAATCATTAGCAAAGAGTTTATCCAAGACTCAGGGAAAAAAAAAGAAGCTAAATAGGAACATGAAATATGTCTTCTAGCAAGTCCTGAAACAGGTCTTTCAGGCCACAGTGCAGATATTTCAAATGTGTCAAGAGTAGGCTGACATTTCTTTAAGTCAAAAGGAAAAAGAAATGGCTGTCGTGGGAATTGAGCGGCACCATTCGCCTCTTCATCACCCTGATGTACAGCAGAAGACTGAGGCTTATTTACGGGAAGCTTGAACTGAAATTGCTAACTTGCGTGTGCCTTATTGACGCTTTGCTTCTCCCCCAGGAGGGAGAACGCCAAATTTCCCAACACCCACTGCTATGGGCATTACTGAGCGGAGAGTTAAGAGAGGCCTGAACCAGACCTCCTCCTATAGCATGCTATTAAGCTGATAAATAGTATTGATAGCAATCCTTGGRAAAAAATCTTTATAGATAGTCCTCTGCCTGTTTTTACCAGACCTAGATTAATACGCAGCTCCAGCCATTCATCATTGATGGTGAACACCGTGACACAGAGAATCTCAGTTTTGCCGTGTTACATCAGACCTCATTCATGCAGCCATGCAGAGAACACATTCACTAATCTTGAGCTATTAGGATGTAAATTAGTGCACAGACCTGCAATCCCAGCTGAAACACTGGATAGAAATAAAATCAGTTACAGGTGAATCTAGGCACAATCATTTTTCCCCACCTAGAAGGTGTTTTGACAGGGAAGGTAGTGTATGTTGCAGTGCTTGCCCCAGGACTCTCTGAGAAGTGTAAGGGGAGTTCAAAGTCCTGCTGCACAGTCACAAATAGGGCAGTATCTGACATACCTGATGTAAGACTGAAGGTGAGGATTCATAAAGAATACCATTTAAGAAACAAGGAAATGTTAGTGTGGGGCAAAGTGTGCTGGTAGTTTGGTTGAAAACAGGCCAACAGTGTGGATTGCTTTATACTGTCCTCCAAATCAGAAATGCTCCTGTTTTGTCAGCTAGTTTTCCCAGCAACTACTTGAAGATTTACAATATGTTTGTCCTAGTTTGTCCCCCACATTGGGTGCCGCTAAGTAATTGTCCCAGTTTGAGACAAATTAAGGGAAACACTCTGGGAGGAACATCTCCTCCAAAGAAGGCAGGTTACAGCCATCCCTCCCCCACCAGGTTCGGGAAGAAATTCCTCGGAGGAAAGTGAAAAAGGCAAAAAAAACCTATTTATTTAATAAACACCATGCACAATGGGAAAAGAATAATGCTAAATAATAAAACCTCTCGGTGTGGAGAGAACCTGGGTAGATTTCAGAGTCCTTTGTGGGTGTGAGTTTCTCCTCTCCAAAGCTGGAGTTCGGTGGGGGGGCCCCTTTGGGCCAGTGTAAGGTCTCCCAGTGTGTTCTGGTGTTGTTGAACAGTCCAGAAGAGAAGAAGAAGAAACCAAAGTCCCAGGGAAGCAAAGGAGTTTAACTCTCCATGTCCCTTCTGAGAAAAGGAGCCAGGAGCTGGGGAAAGCAGGAAGGTGCTTGCCTCTGCTCTGCAGCAGCAACAGCAGCTATCTCTGTGTCCTTGAACACAAAACCGCTTTGAAAAGTTCTTCTGGCTTTTTTCTTTCTCTTGGACCCAGTTATAAAGGCACAGAAAGGCACAAGATTCATGTCTGGGCATAGAGCAGTGATAGGGGATATACATCATAAAGTCACCCCAAGACAATGTCTAATTTCAGTCTTTCACTTTAACAGCAGAGAAGAAGCTGAAGCTGTGTTTTTCCCAAGGCCTTGTTGAAGTGATCTGTTTGTGCCAGCAGAGCTCTTCTCACCCGCAGAACCTGGAGCTTCAGAGCCATCCTAGGACACGAGAGCACTTGCCCACCTAAAAGAGATATACCGGCTCTCTTGTCTTCTGTACCTTCTTAAAAAACTCTCAAGACCTTTGTGAAAACCTTGAAATACTGTGAGCACAAATATGCTCCATCCTCATAAGTCTAAACTGGTGTACATTTTAAAGTCCTCTTAATGCGCACCTTCTTTAGGAAGAAAAAGGTGTAACCCATGAAAAGAACTACAATTCTTCAGTTCTTAAGGCAGCATACCAAATGTAACATGGGTTGCACAACACCTGTACATGTAATTAGTATTGCAAATTAGCAAGTTTAATTCTAGGAACAGAAGGACTGCAATATTCTCTAACTTTAATTTTCAGCCTGCCTCTGATCATTCCTTAGCAGAAGTATTGTGGCTAATTCTGTAGATACTACATGAAGTGACAAGATTAAAAGGAAAAAATGTGTATAATAAGATAGGTTCTTAATTGTACAGTATACCTTAATGAAATAATTATTATTCATAAATTTAATCAGCCTGTGAAGTAATTTGCCTTCAAGGCACCCAATTAAAATAATGGCAATGAAAAAGACTCCCTGGTGCATGTGCCCAGCACCTCTGACAATCTGGCCACCTCAGCTAAGGACAACAGTACCAAGCTGTGAAACAAGCCCCGAGAGGGCTTTTACTGCAATCATTTGGTTTAGGTATTCAGCACTTGAAGCCGGCTGTGCTGTGGGTTTTTTTAAAGGAAAATATCCTTCCCAGAGGACCACAAGCTTCTGTCCTGTTGTTAGATGAACTCGATTACAGCTTTGGAAAGATGGAGACACAGCAGCAGCGAGGCCTGCTCGAAGGCGAACAGGGTCGCAGTGAAGGGAACCAAGGACCAGCTGTTCTTTTGAGACTGGACATCACTTCTTACTCTCATTCCTCACCTTGTGCTGTGCGTAGAAAAGTTTACACCCCAATGGGACTTTAGTGGACCTCAGTCATCTGCAGGAAGCTTTTTTTGCAGAAGGTTCCTACTCTCTTGCTCATTTGTATGTTTCCTCAGCCTGGGATATCCCAAGGGTGGTGACTGGTTTACGTTTGTGAGCCTTGCTGAGACAACAGGGTGTCCTAGGCCCTGATCTAGGAGAGGCAGCCTTTGCATGCACTGCTGCCATAGAAGAGGCTTGCAGAGACAACACTATTTGGAGCTAAATTTATTTAGCTATGTGCCCTAAGTGACCTTTTCACATTACCTGCAATGTCTCTTATCTACTGACCTTCCAGAACATAAACATTGCAGGAGAAGTTAACTCCCTGCCATAATTTTCTTGATTGCTTTTTTCCATTTTCAGACCTAGAATATTTTTTTAGCCCTGTGTAGCCCTAATCATGTCTTCTACAAGAAGAGATAAGGATGACTAACAATTTTTTTTTTTTTCAAATGTGAGGCAGGTGATTCTCCACTGCTGAATCCTGCAAAGCAGGACTAAATACCCAATCTGAGCTTTCTGAAGGCGTGAAAGGATGATTAGGCTGGCTAAAGAGGCAACTTTCTCTTAGCCTTTAGGGAAAAGTTAACCCGTGCCTCTGTATTTCAAGGCACAAGCAGATGGAAGAGCTCCAGTTGAGTCACTGCTTCTCTAAAAAGGCTCAGAGACAAGGTATTGGATCTCCAGCTGCACAAAGTCACCTCTGAGGGTAAACCTGGCCTGGTAAGACCTGGCTATGCTCTGGTGCTTCAGGATTTGGCTCAAGAACGGAACTCCTCAAAAATCTGGGTCTAATTCTCATCCCAGTTGAGACATCTCATGCTCTCAAGTGTCCTTGATGCAGATATCACCCACTGTTTGATTTACAAATAAACAAGAAATGCCTATAAATTCTTATCCACCTTCTTTTCCAAACAAGGCTGGTGGGGTTTTTTCCTCCTTAACTTCTTGTATGGTACTGTAGAAGGATCACCCAGAGCCTTCAGTCCCTTCCAGACTAAGGAAGAGCTATTCTTGAAGTCTGGGGGTGCTTTTCTTTTTCTTCTTTGTTTTAGGCATCTGTATAATACAGGGAGATTGTATGACTCACATGTGCACCAATTTTTAACACATACCCTGAGACATCCAGGAGAGAGGCTCCTTTGAGAAAGTCTTGCAGCAGCTGCTTTAGCTTTGTCAATGGCGTTTTTGCAACCAAAGGCTCCCATCTGAAAAATTAAATGCCCACAAATCAGCAAGATAAATACTGCAGCCTTTCCAGTTCTCATTGGCAGGATACTTCCAGAGCCAGCCAACTGCTCTAAGAGCTTTCCCGGTATGAGTGCGCTCATGGAACATTCTGCCAGACCTCAACATGCAAAAACCAACATTTAATCATCCTAGAAGTGTGGCTGGCTGGGCTGCTGTGAAGTGAAATTAAAAACTTACCATTTGAACATCACACCATCAGAAAGCCAACACCCTCTAATACTGATGCTGGTAGAAATCTGAAAAAATGGGTCTGCCCCAGAGCACTTTGCTGGCTGGAGAGCAGCTGGGCACAGCTGGGAGTGCACATCATACTTCCATGCTGCAGCCATCTTCTGAGCCAAAAGAATTCAAATGCCRACTGTGGTGTGGGAGCATGGGAAAGGTAGTGAAGAAAACCAGTCAAATTACATGACTGCTCTGATATTACATTTATGTTTTGATAGTACTTTCTGTGGTTTGGAAAAGTCTGCTGCAATAGCTGAGGAATTTTTCCTTTCTGAAATTCAATACTCAGAATTCTCGATTTCCCCACTGTATTTAATAGGGAAGATAAAATGCTATGACAGATCTCTAAATCAATATTTCCTTTTGTACCAGTGAATTGCCAAAGGCAGTTGAATCAACCAGAACAGGAGGTTGGACTGCAGGCTAAAAGCATGTTCCTTTACAATGTCCATGTCCCCTGTCTTGCCTTTCATCTTGATGCATGAAGAAATTGAAAAGATCCATCATGCAGCTTTTCTCCATCTCTCCAGTGTTCATCTGCTGGCCATGGCTTCCCATTTACAGTGGTCTGAAGTCAAGATTAGGTTGGTGAAGTTTGCACCACCTGCAGGCAAAAAGCAGAGGAAAAATGTGCTTGTTCGTGAAATATTCATCAGAGGTTTGAAACTCAGGATTAAATTCCTGGCTCTCCTACAAAATCCCAACGGATGGCTGGGCAAAACAATTCAGCTCTGGGTCCTGGAGCTGGACTCCTTTTCCTTGTGTAAACCCTGCCAGGTTTCAGGCCTTCTGTGTGTATCTCCCAAACGAACAATAAAGATCTTGCACACCCTGAATTCTCCCTGACTCTCCTTAAAGCAATGTCTATTGCTTAACTCTGTGAAACACTACAGCATCCAAGCCCTGAGGTAGCACAGTTGCTGCTCTAAAACACATTGGTGGAGGCATTCTGACCTCTGAAAATGTGGCTGAAAGAATGAGATGTAAAGCACTGTGTGTCAGGTTTAAATCAGAATACACACCAGAGTTATTGTCCAGAAAAAGCTGATGGGAATCTGATTATATTTCACTATTCGGCCTCTATATCGTCCCTTTGCTTTAGCTATTTGTCTGTTAAGCAACCTCCTCAAGCAGATGACTTCTTCCTGCCTTCTCCCATCCATCTCCACTGTATCCCAGCAACAAGACACATGGGCTACTGGTGAGGGTCCAATGTCAGTTGCCTTCTTTCCCCACACTACCTTTATGCATCACCTCCATTGCCCACTTGTCATTCACTTCAGTGCAATGCTTTCAGTCAAAGGCTGTCCCAGGCCAAATGGGGAGTGAAAGGAATTGATGCTCTTGATGTGGAGCCTCCTGTTTTGATGCATTTTTTTCAATTTACCATTAATGTGTTGGAAATTGCTCTCTTGGACAATCCATTTGTTTTCTCTGCCAGCAGAGTGGAGAAGCAGCCTTTCATATCATGTTCAGATAGGGCAAAATAGCAGGCAAAGCTTAAAGTCACTTCAATCTTTTTCCTTTCCAGGTGTGTGCCAGGTTTGTGCTGAATAACTAATCTGATTTTTCCATCCACAAGTCACACAAAGAAATTTCCAAAGCCATATCATGAATCTGGATGCTCAGATCATCCTTGATTTATTTTCAGATGCAAGAGTCTATGTTTTAATCTTTTGCTTCTTTTGAAAATTTCAGCCCAAGCAACAAAATAAGGTTGAGGGGCTCCAAATTTAGAAGAGAAAAATAACTGCCTCCTGAAATGATCCCAGCATGAAAATGTTGTTATTTGCATCCTGGGAGATATTTTTAAATGTCAAAAAGCTGTTTTGACTTAGTTTGAAATACAGAAGCTCTATCCTGGATGACTCTGATGCCACCAGTCAGACCATAGGAACCAGGGCTGGAAGGAGCATCAGGAGCCCACTCTGCCCTACAGGGTTCATGTTTGTGTGTGCAAAGTTGCTGTAACTCTACTGCCAGGCCCAAATCTCAAATTCAGAATATCTTCTTATCAAAGATGGGAATTCCTTGTTTCAGGCACGGTGTCACAACAACTATCACAATTTGCACTGGAGCAGCCAAGGAAGGGCAAAGCCTCACCCTTGGAAGGCTGGCTACCTTTAAATTTAAAACTGAGAGTAAAGTTTCCCCTTCCTATCTTAGAAGATGAACATATGGACCTGGAATTGCCTTTGATTAATAACAGTAAAAAAGGAGAAGAAAATAAATGGTAGAAGCCACCAAAATTCTGATTTCTATGCTGGCATCTGACAATGAAACATGTCAGAAGAAATACGCTCTGAGACTGGATTGCTCTGAATGACAATGAGGAAACAGTGTGCAGGGGTTGCTAAATAGACTTGTTCTGTGCTGGGTGAGACTGCACTGCCTTGCTACATGAAGCAGGCAAGCACAACCACAGGTTCAGTTGTGTACACCGTGATATTTTGCTCAATACCTTTTTCAGTCTGAAACAAGTAAAAACCATGCTTGTTACCCATAGCTATTATCCTACGTCAAAGTATATTAGCAGGGCATTAGCAGGTACATTTTAAATAGTGAAGCTGACAAGAGAGTCAAATCCTGAAGATGGACAACCCTTCATTTCAATATTTAAGTATCTCTTCATATATTTGCCTATTATGGTTTTGCCCCATCACATATCTACTGATTTCATGACAGTACATTCATCCTGACACTCCAATCACCCACATATTTCATCAGTATCTTCTGACTATGGAGACACAGAAGTGAAGCAGAAACCCTGCTATATAGCAGAATAACTACAGGATAAATCTGTCGAGGTGCCTTGTGATGCTTTGCATATACCCTGAATGTCATGATTAATGAGGAAAAATACAAGGTTCCTGACAAGCTGAACTCTATTTTCAAAGGAAGTTCCACTTCCTTTGCAGCACTGATAAATCACTCCCCTGTTTCCTTCTCCACACCCCAAATATCCACGTTGTCTCTTGAGACAGGGCAGTTTTATGGGATTCCCTGACATTCTCCATTGGCAGTGCCTCATGCAAGAAGCTACTGAAGTGACAGGAGCCTCTAGACCTCACAGTCATAAAAATAATGATCTCTGAGCAGCACTGCATGCCCTGCATGCCCTGCATCAGTCTTACCCAGATGTATAACCAGCACCTTCCGTTTGCCAGCCCTGCTTGCTGCTGTTTTTTTAACAGGAGAAGCCAGGTGTTGGAAAGAAACAGGAGCCAGGAGTCAAGGGTGACCACAGCACAGGCAGAGCAGTAACCTCACCAACCAGGGAGCAGCCCCACAGCACCCAAATGGGGTAGGCAGAGCAGGGAGCTGGCAGCAGGTTTCTCTGGCAGGCAAAGTCACAAATCAGTCCTGTGGACCTTTCGGGGGATCAAGACAGGAGCAGCAGAAGATAAATCCAAAGACAGGACTAAAGACAAGTACACCCACAGTGTGACCCAGGAATGGGATGCAAGCCCTGAGCTGAAATGGAGCCATGGACAGAACCAGTGAGTAAAGAGTCCCAGGAGAGGCTGGGCAAGACAATTAAGATCTATCAGTGCCAGCAGGGCTGCCTGCTGCCCATCTACTCCTAATTTAAACAGGCACTATATACAGCTTGCACACTGGATGAAAGGAAGGTTGTATGGAGACAGCAAAGCCTGGGATGCAGATATTTTTCCAATGGGAGCAGCACTGTAGCACCACATGTTACGACCCACCCCTGAAGGCGAGCTAAATGAGGTTCTTGTTAATAGACCCCTTGGGGCAGATTAGAGTGAAATGTCACTGAATGACTGATGTTTATTTATATACATTTTTATACATATATTATATATAGGGTTTATTTTATAACAATCTGGTTGCACAAATCCAGAGCTGCTATACATAACAAAATCATCTACAGGGATGGATGTCAGCCCCTGAGCAGAGAGGAGTAACACACAAAGTGCTGTGGCAATGAGCAGTAGCACAGTGCCTCTGCTCTCCAGACATCTATTTCAGGATGACCTACCAAGCTACCCAGCTAGTGTGAAGTGGTGGTTTTCTTTTTGTTAAAGAGTAACAGATACCYAAGTGGATCCTTATAGGCTGCTTTTTAGATGCAGTGAGTACATACCTGAAACACTCCTATTTATATCTGGGAGCTTCTGACAGATCCTATTGCCAAAGCAATTCCTCTTGTCCATACAATTTGTGTATGACAGCTTTATTTCTGATACATACATTGTGTTCTGGTGCTCCTCTCTCAGCACTGTACTGTAAGCTGGTTCTGATACTGAACTTATCGCAGAAGCATGTGATTTGAGCTTACACAGTTCAAATGAGAGGCGGATCCATGATCAAGGACATACAGAAATGGGGATTTCATTTGGCTTAGGGAGGCTTTCAGGTCCTAGCAAGAACCAGAAGGTGTTTAGTTCTTCTCAATAGTTCCTCGGTCGTACACAGAGGAGGAAAGTTTATTTAATTTTGCCTTTGAAGAAGTGTCAGATTAGATGAAATAAACCATGCCAGCTAGCTTTTTACAAATCATTTCAGTTCAAGCTTCATTAAACAAAAATTCTTTGTTTTTAAGAAAATCAGGCATGGGTTTCCACACATGAGAACCTCAGCAAATACTAGGAAATGGTTACAGCAGACCTGTTTTGCCTCTGGTAGTCAAATCTGGTCTAGCGTGGGAAACCTGCACGGTTCCACCTCCAGGGAAAACAAAAAGTCTGATGTTGGAGATGAGAGTCTGGGGAAAATCTGGGTTCAGGGGCCTGTGGAGGCGGTTTCTTAGGCAGTAGATGTCTATACATAATATTTTGCCAACACATGGGCTCAGAGCTGACAGCAGGATATTGAGATAACAAGCCTCGATGAGAGGGAGAGCATGCAAGCTGGAAAGCAGAAGCCCACTGGGGCCATGTGAACATTGTTCATAGAGCTTCATATCAGTTTGGAGCAAGTGACAGAGTGACTTGCATCTGTTTGTAGTGTACTTTGTAGCCATATCCCCAGAGAGCTTGGAGAGGCAGCTTCAACCAATATCACAGGGCCACATTTTCAAGAAACACCTCTGCCGAAAGCAAGTTCCTGCAGCTCTAACTGTGACATACTTGGCTGGACTTGCAGTGAAAGCCACTGTGAGAAAAATAACAACTCCTCCCTATTTTGGATCATGTTTTTAAAAACTCCATCGCATTTAGCCATGGTTCCTAAGATGACACCCACTGTGTGCTGAGGACCTTTGCTGATCTGCCTGTTAATAACAATAGTAGAAAGCTACTCTTCTTGAAATCTCACTCCAGTTCAAAGTGCATTTCTGATAAACTGTGTTTATGTGCACACTAATCAAAAATATCAACCTGCCCTTAGTTTTATTCCAAAAGCAGGGATCACAATGAACTGCTCAATTATACCACTAAGCAAATTAGTAAGTCTTCCATAAAATAGCCTGGACTCTTATGAATGGGAAAACTACAAATGGAACTGCTCACTAGGTTGCTGATGGTCTCCTTATTTTATTGTTTCAAACATTAGCCAAACCTGAGAGGCTTTGAAGTATCAGCTGTGATAAGCTGTTTGACACTGCTGTCAGTGTCATTCCCAATATGTCATTCATCATTCCCAATGAAAAGTGACAGTCTTGAGATTAAACTGTTATTTCCTTATAAAGATGAGGAGTCACGTTTGCTTATAATTAATATGCAGGCTTTGACAGGCCAGACATTTGTAGCAAAATTTCAAATTATCAGCACAAAAAAAAGACTTATTAACTGCAAATTAATATTTATGAGGTGGGTGAGTAGTTAAATTTTACTTCCTTCAGTGTGAAATTGTTCTATAAAGGAATAGCTGTCCTCTTTCAAGGGAGAAGTATTCAAAACAAAACTTGTGAATACATGCAGGCATATTTTTTGCCTCTGTTACGCTTGTTCAAATGCAGGGGGAAATCGCACACTGTCAGAAGAGCACTTTGGAAGCTGCTTTCCACAAGCTTATTTCCCACTAAATTGGTTAAACTCAGCACAGAGAAATCTCAGTCCAGAAATGAGGAGTCTGAGCAAGCCTGAGAGCCTGATTGGGCTTCCCACAGCAGACAGGAGCTGGTGAGAGCAGTCACAGGAGGAAGAGCTAATCTGCGAGCTGGGCTAAGCTCCCAGTCTCTGATGGGCTGCCAGTGTGGCAGTGATACCGTTTGCAGCCTTGCACTGCAGAAGCGATTCCTGTGGGAAGCAGGACACTTCCCATGCTGTGGAGGTGCAGACAGCCACTCTGGATAATGTTTCCTGGCACACTCCTGTTCTCCCATGGGCCCTGTGGCGTGCAAAGGGATGCCAAGAGACTGCTGCAAAAAAGGAACATTGGTGACTGGGAAACCGGAGACACAGAGAATCACCAGAGGTATGGACTGAAGTTTTCTGACCCTCATGCCTTCACTTGAGCCTTTAAGCCAAGCAGGGATAACCTGAATACATTCAAGGAAGCTTCTTTCCCCTTTAAACGCACTTGCAGTTTGAGAACAGATAGTGAATGAACAGGGTAATCACTCTGCCATGCACTATCAGCTGCCATTGCCAGTTCAGTCTTTGCTAACCACTCTAATTCCTGAAATAGCTACCAGAAAATGGGGTCAGTAAAGTAGCAATTGTTCATTTAAATTGAAGGGATGGAATCCAGACTCTAACAATATTTGCAGAAACAGGCTTCAAAGGAACACAGGTAGCAATAATTAATTCCCAATTTCCGCCTTTGCACAGACTGACCTGGATGAAGAAAAAATGACTGAAACATGAAAGAACAAAAAATTGTTTCCTCAAAAGCACCTCTGATGAGGCAGACTGTACCATGAGAAGAGAGCAATTCTGCTCATTCTGCCCACATATGAGAAGCTGATTTTTTTGCTTCATTACTCTGAATCACATCCAGCATGGATAATACTGAAGGAGTGTTTACTTCCTCCAGGAGGAAGGCTGCTGTGCCTACACATAACTCTTCCAAGGATGAAATAGCAATTAGAAACTGAAAGCAAACAAAGAGGCCTTTGTTGAGATGACACATCTGTACACTGAAAACATTGGAAGGTTTACCAAGCTATGTGGCAATACCATTCTTTTTTATTTGCTCATTCATGCAACTAGAGCCATGATATTTAATTCATCACTTAAAATGCTTTTACCTCACACAAGTGATTTTCAGATAGTGGCAGCTAATTCACTCCATGCTGGATAGCTTCATCACTGAGATTCACTGCAAGTTACATCATTTCTTATCTTGTTCTCTGGAAAGTGCATCAAAATTGTGCAGTAAAAAGTAAAGAAGGGTCTCAAGGACTGTTCAGTCTGCAAGCTACAGCAGTGGTTTGGGAACCTTTACTCACTGAGAGCCATCAGAAGATATCCTGAAGATGATGATACATAAGCTTTTTGGAATTGGTGAGATAACTCACTACATGTGGAGAAGACTTGGTCAACTCAGTGCAAATACTTTTATGAAGCACAAGTTCTTCTATGCTGAAAACAAAAATGATCAACTCTTACACAACCCACAGAATACTCATAATAGTAGTAAGTGACTTACAGAAGTAGAAGAGCCATAAAATTTTGTTTTCCACCATGACTGCACCTCCTGAAAATGCTACAATTGAAAAAGCAGTGGTCAGTAAGCAAGTGCCAAACAGGCATGAGCTACTGAACACTCATTTCATTTAGAAGCCCTTTGTTGTGGCTCCCTCATTAGATTAATTTAATGTAGAAATTGCATCAGTAACTGTGCCAGCATCAAAACACTTGGGGGCTGAGACTCTGCAAAGATCCATTCCATCATGTCAGAGTTTGTTCTCTCTGGAAGCTCGGGCTGCTAATTAGCTGCAACATTTCTGTCAATGGACCATAGTTCACCAAGGTCCTTTTCAAGTGCCTGTTTCCTCAGAGTTAGTGTATTTTCAAGACTTAAAAGAAAAGGCTTAAAAAAAAAGGCTTAAAAAAAACCACCACACTTTTAATAGATTCTCCATCTTGGCATCAGTTTTCTTATTTTGCACTTGCTATATTTTATCAGGCAGTAAAATAGTACAGTAAAAACTGATATTAAAGAGATGATGGTGATGTTTAGGTCAGTATTTAATCTTGGAAACACCTTCTGTCAATTAGGGAAGTTAGCACATAGTCTTGGACAGATTTTCAGTTGGAATACATCGTAAAGTAGCATAACTGTAACTGATTACCGCAACTGAGACCATGTATTTCAGCAAGAGTAAGCTGATTTGCACTGGCAGAGAGCTGGTCTTATGTTATAAAAATTTGCTAATAGTCCTGTGTGCTCTAGGATTCACTAGGGTGCCTGGTACTTCTTGGTCCTCTTGTAATTCAGATCAGCATTCCCATCAATTTCAGTACAGCATATAGTCTGAAAAGGGCACTGCCATGCTCAGTCTGGCCAAACCTAACATTTTAATGTCTGCCTCCCCTTCCCCAGTGAAATACCATCTTTTCCTAGCATCCTTTGCATCCGCTCCCATAAGGGTATGGGTGCTGTACAACTCTAATGCATTTGGAAATCTTGCCCTTAGGTAGTGAGACTTCTTGATCTCTACAAAGTTTTTAAACCACACAAAAGTTAAATAGTTACATCTCCATCTCAAAACATGATTCCTCTTAAAGGTTTTTTTTAAATAATTGGTCCTTCAAAAGCTGTCTGGTTTTAACCAGTATTGAGAATCTGCTCAGGAGATATGGATCCTTCTTTTCACTGAAGCTCTTCTAGTGCTTAAACTGCATTTACATTAGTGACACCTCCTACTTATTAAACTTAAGAGTTCTCACTTATCAGTGCTTACAAACACTGTTGTAGTCAGGCACTTAGACAAATGTAAAGTTTCATTCAAAATATGTATTACCTTCTTCTCTAAAATGCCAAAATCACTGCTAAAAACACTTTAATTCTGCCTTTAATCAAGGCAGAAAGAAATTCTCTCTTACGTTTTGTACTAAACACTCTCCTCAGGATTACTCCAGTAAAAAACACTTACCAGAGAGCTGCAAGACTTGAGTGACCTCATAAGGGAAGGCAAGCTGGGAGCTGAGGATGGCCACAACATGGGCAGGGCAGTGACCTGAGTGACTGGGCATGACCCTGCCACGTCTGAGCTGGGCAGCCCAGGCAGAACAGTGGCAGTGACAGCGTCTATCAGCAGTCCAGAAACCATAAAGGAAAGTAACAAGTCAGGTCCACTATCAACCCGGGAAACCTGAAGCAATAATCTGGGAGCAGAGCTGAAACAGGTACACCTACAACTTTGATCAGAACAAGACTGAAGGTCTTGGGCTTGAGACTGAATGGAGCTCCTGGACAATGAGCAGACAGTGAAGATGGAGGACCCTGGTGAAGTCTCTTGTCAAGGGAGGGGATTGTCCCGCTCTGCTCTGCACTGGGGCGGCCTCACCTCGAGTGCTGGGGGCAGGTCTGGGTGCCACAATATAAGAAAGACATTAGGCTGTTAGAGAGTGTCCAGAGGAGGGCCACAAGGATGGTGAAGGGCCTGGAGGAGAGGCCGTATGAGGAGCAGCTGAGGTCACTTGGTCTGTTCAGCCTGGAGAAGAGGAGACTGAGGGGAGACCTCATTGCAGTTACAGCTTCCTCATGAGGGGAAGAGGAGGGGCAGGCACTGATCTCTCCTCTGTGGTGCCCAGTGACAGGACCTGAGGGAATGGCCTGAAGCTGTGTCAGGGGAGGTTTAGGCTGGATATCAGGAAAAGGTTCTTCACCCACAGGGTGATCGGGCACTGGAACATCTCCCCCGGGAAGTGGTCACAGCACCAAGGCTGACAGAGTTCAAGAAGCATTGGGACAATGCTCTCAGGCACATGGTGTGACTCCTGGGGATGGTGCTGTGCAGGGCCAGGGGTTGGACTCGATGATGCTTTTGGTTCCCTTCCAACTCAGCATATTCTGTGATTCCGTGATTCTGTAATTAGAGATCATTGGTATACTCTGGATTCTGACAAAATGTGAAAGAACACAGTTTTTAATTACAGCATGACCAATCACACAGTATGAACAACAGATTCAAATAAAACCTAGCAATTATTTCCTGTAGGCTGAAATATAGCTGCATAAAATGCCTGCTTAATAATTTAGAAAGATGGAAAAAAATAGTCTTGTTTGCAAACTGAACAGCACAAAAGTTTAAAGGGGTTAAATTAATCAAATAAATTATTAATTACAATTAGCTCATCCATTAGAGTGGTGCATCTAAATTCACCAGCCAGCATCAGGGTCCTTTGCATTGGTCCCAAAAGGGACATTTCAAAGTACAAATGCCGTCCTATAGAGACTAGAAGAGAGGACAGCCTTCTGTTGAATGTCGCACCACCAGTTTTACAAGATCAAACTACTCCTTACCTGGCCTAGTAAATCATTGTTTTCTGCAAGTGAGAACATTCCTTCAGTAAGAATGACAGTGAATCTTGCTTAGTAAGACCCTTCAACTCCGAGGTTAGGCACATTCTGGAAAGTAGAGAGTGGAAGGACGATGGGGAAGAACATTTTGGGCAAGATCCAAAGTGAACCAAGACCATTTCCTTCTTCTGTAGAGAATTTAACACTGAAAAGAAGCACTAACAGGGTAGGACATGTGTGGATTGCTTTTTGCCCTGAATATTCTCTTTTGGAAGGGAAGGAACAAGCACTTCTTTTTCAAACACTGAATATGGAGAGTGGTGAGATGTTCCCCAGAAGCAGCAAGTCACCCAAGTCCTGTGAAGGTTGGATTCATAGGTCAATGGTTATCTCCCCCTTCCCTGCCCCTGTGTGTCCAGTATATGCAGGTAGGTGATGGGATTGTACATTGTGTCCATGGAAAGAGACAGCACAGATCTCTAAGTGGGCATTACAGCACTCAACCTGGAAAAACTTAGGTCAGCAGCTTAGAGTTTCAAGGACAGAGCAACGACCAGAGTGTAGGTCCCACAAGTCACAATCCACTGCCTGATTCACTGGACCACAACCCAGATTGCTTAAGAAAAGGTCTTAAAATATATGTAGCATGAAGCTTTTACATGTTACTCTATCAGGATCAATAGGACAATTCTGCAGAACTATGTTCTACTAAAACTCAAAAGACTGATTAGAACAAAAGTTTCAATAGTATATTTTTGTGATACCATTTATTATCCTGCACGGTTTGACATAGTGTAGTATATTGCACCTATAAATCAGTTGCAGCAAATTATTTAATGATGCATTAACTGTGGAATTTCACATATATTACAGTTCTTTAGCCAATGTTGAATGCTTTTTCAACAGCTTAATCCATCCCTGAAGTACTAAGCAGGCATATTCATTCATCATCAGGGTGCACATAGCCTTCTCTTTGTTCTTTTTATTTTATTAAAGCCCTCGATCTACAAGCACAGCATTAAATAATTCCCCAGAGCCTTTTCTTCACAACATTCCCACCACCATCCTCACAATTTTATTGAAAAAAAACAAAACACCTTTTCATTCTCTATTAGGTTCTTTTCATCCTTTGGCAAAGGTTAAGCCTGGCATTGACTTGGACAACAGTGTGGAGAACTCATAGATGGCTCACTGGTGCCCAGGTGGCAAAAGATAAGAGAAGGTGGAGTTACTGAATGGCTTCTTTGCTTCAGTCTTTACTGCTAAGGCCAGCCCTCAGGAATCCCAAGCCCTAGAGGCAAGAGAGAGTCCGGAGAAAAGAAGAGCTGCCCTTTGTCAAGGAGGATTGGGTTAGAGATCATATAGAAAAACTGGATACCCACATACTCAAGGGTCCTGATAGGATGTGGCCACAAATGCTGAGGGAGCTGCCAGATGCAATTGCTAGGCCATTCTCCATCATCTTTGAAAGATCATGGAGAACAGAAGAGGTGCCTGAGGACTGGAGGAAAGACAACGTCACTCCAGTCTTCAAAAAGGCCAAGAAAGAGAACCTAGGAAACTACAGGTCAGTCAACCTCACCTCCATCCCTGGAAAGGTGATGGAACAGCTCATCCGGGATGTCATCTCTATGCATGTGAAGGAAAAGGTTTCATCATGGATTCATCAAGAGGTAGTCATGCTGGACCAATCTGATAGCCATTTGTGACTGTGGTGGTGCATTCCCCCAGACCCACACACCAGTGATGTTCTCTATTTCTCATCCCTTTCCAAGACATGGTGCAACTCTTCTGTATCACAATGAACAATGATTAGAGATCTTCAGATGCATTCCAGCAGTCAACACAGGTTACTGTGCTGTAGGGATCTTTTTACCAGTGGAATGACTGGCTGAGTAGATGAGGGGAGAGCAGTGGATATTGCCTACCCTAACTTCAGCAAGGCTTTTGATGCTGCCTCCCACAACATCCTCATAGGTAAGCTTGGGAAGTGTGAATTAGATGAGTGGACAGTGAAGTAGATTGAGAACTGTCTGAACAGCAGAGCTCAGAGGGCTGTGGTCAGCAGTACAGTTTCTAGTCAGAGTCCCTTCACTAGCAGTGTTCACCTGGGGTCAGTACTGGGTCCAGTCTTGTTCCACTTATCCATCAATGACTTGCATGGACAGAGTGTACCCTTTGGCAAGGTCACAAAACTGGGATGAGCGGCCAATATGTCAGGATGCTGTGCAGACATTCAGCAAGACCGGGACAGGCTGGAGGGATGGGTGGAGAGGAACCTTCTGAAGTTCAGCAAGGGCAAATGCAGGGTCCTGCACCTGTGGAGGAACAACCCCATGCACCAGCACAGGCTGCGGTCTGACCTGCTGGAAAGCAGCTCTGTGGAGAAGGAGCTGGGGATCCTGGTGGACAACAAGCTGTCCATGAGCCAGCAGTGTAGCCAAGAAGGCAAATGGATTGTGGCCAGAAGGTCAAGAAAGGCCCTGATGAAACCTCACTTGGAGTAATGCGTCCAGTTTGGGCTCCTCAGTTCAAAAAAAGACAAGGAACTCCTGGAGAGAGTCCAGCAGATGGCTACAGATGATTAGGGGACTGGAACATCTCTTAGGAGGATAAGGTGAGGGAGCTGGGCTTGTTTAGTCTGGAGGAGAGACAACTGAGGAGGATCTTATCAATGCATACAAATACCTTAAGGGGAGGATGGGGCCAGAGTTTTTCCAGTGTTGCCCAGCAACAAGAAAAAGGGCAACATGCACAAACTGAAACACAGGAGATTCCTTCTGAATATAAGGAAAAATTTCTTTGCTTTGAGGGTGACAGAGCACTGGAACACACTGCCCAGAGAGGTTGTGGAGTCTCCTTATCCAGAGATATTCAAAACCTGCCTGTACATGATCCTGTGCAACCTGCTCCAGGTGAAGGTGAACCTGCCTCAGCAGGGGAATTGGACTGGATGATCTCCAGAGGTCCTGTTGAACCCAAACCACTGTGTGATTCTGTGCTGACACCACAGCTGTATGTGTGAAGGTATTATAACACATTACATTTACATTACAGAAATTAAGCATTCCGTTTGATGAGAAAGCTTGAAAATAGAAGCAGTGACTCTACCTAGAAGAGCACAGAGAGAAGGAAAAGATACAAGAAAGTGTGATTATAGAAGATTTTTTTAATTTTTTTTTTAAATTTCCAAGGTATCCCTTGCTAGAGATTCCTCTGATGTCCTTGAGGCATCCAGAGTTGGATCAGAAGACGTTTTTAGAATTGCTTTTCAAGAATACCAGACATCAAAATAAACTTCTTTAGTATTATGATATTCAACCCATGGTGCTGAACCCAAACATCACTTTCACAGGTAGAAACCTAGTAGTTTTACTCTTCAGCACTGCATTTGGTGCCTGCATAAGTGGACGAGCATTCTGGGGTTTCACTGAGTTCTAGATGTGTACCTCAACAAGTTTCTCCATTTGGGGAAAATCCTTACAACCTTTAGCTGTTAGAATCACCTTTCCAAGCGTCTTCCATTTCCTCCAGGTCTGGCATTAAACCGCTTCAAATCCTGGAGAGCAATGTGGAGAGCGATGATTGATCTTTCTTCTGCCACTTGTCACTGTTAGAACAGAAAGAGAGAATAACTCACTTGTGGCTGTTCTTCTTGGCAATTGTCTTTCCTCTCCATTCAGCTACTGAGATAAACCCTGCCATGGCAGAACAGAGCCTTAAGGAAACTCTTCTGCACAACATGGAATGCTAACATTGCATTTAATTATACAGCATTGGTTTTCAAAGCTCCTCCCCTTCAGTTGGTACCTCTTTTACTATAATATTAGTTCTAAATTTGCTGTGTGCTTTTTCTTCTACCTATTCTTTGTGTCCTCATTCTGGTGGTATCCTGCCAGTGCAATCTTCTTTATGCAGAGTAACAATGGCGCGAGGACAGCAAGTTGGATCATGTTGCTTTCATTTTCTTCTTTAGAAATGGAGCACAAATGTCTGAGGCATTATTCCTGGGGCCTGGATACCCTTCTTGGGAAAAATCTCAGGATACTGTTTGATAAATGGAAGCATTTTGGAAAATCAGTGTGGTTTCTAGGAGGGAAAATTGGGCTAGAACTCTAGAGTAAATGAGGAAAGCAAAAGCTTGTAATTCAACAGCATACAGGGAGAAAAGGTCACCCCAGCTGCCTTCCTAACAACCACTGTGGAAAGAAGGCAGAGGGGCCAGGACCTGATTTCTTAAAACACAAAGCCTCTCTTTTCAGTGGAGTCAGGAGGATGTCTCCAGCCAAGTGCATTATCCCAGCAGGATGTCTCCAGCCAGCATACTGTCCTAGCACGAGAGACTGAGCTGAGTTACAGCTGCAGACTTCTCATGTCACCTGTGCAGCACACACACACAARCACATCTGTAAGATGTAGGAAGCAACGTTGCAGCATTGTAGCAACAATGTGAGAAAGGTCAGAAAGAGACTTTTTAGGAAGGGAAAGTGGCTCACATTGGCTCTCTAAGGCCACAAACTCAAAAGTACCAAGATGTGTGCATGCAAACAGGCTTTGCAGCAGTCAGGCACTAAGAGACGGAGAGACATGAGAATGGTCATCATTCTCATGATGATACAGAGAATGAGGAACAATGGTTATCCAGTCCACCTTAATATCTTAGGACCCCCACTTGGGTTTTGATAGGCTTTTTTTTAACCCTGCAGGAGCTGGCAGTGATTCCACCATTAAAACATCTCACCTTTTGCGCTCATATAAACAGTCCAGAAAATTTCCAAAGACAAAATATTTCTTAAGGAAATAGTTGCCCTCTTACAACCATTTCTCCCAGATGCACATACTTTAATGAGTAATATCCAAGGGATCAGAGCTTACTTACTTGTGCTGAAAACAAAGCAAGTGACAGCATTGCTTTTGGAGCCCCYTGAATCCTCCTGATATTCAAGTACTTTCCTGAAGGTCAACAGAAAAAAATTCAAGGATCACAGTTTAGAATCAGCCCAAACTATTAGTTGAAGTACTTTTAGGCAAATAATTCCTCCCGCCTCATGAGGGATAATGTTTTGCACCTTTCCACGTGCTCCTGTCTTATCCAATGAAGTAATCTCTAACCTGACAATTTGGTATTCATCTCAGCTAAGCATATTTTCCAGTGTGTCACTGAACTGGTATTCAATCGCTTCCTTTCCTTATCACTGGGTATGGAACATTTAATAATTGACACTTTATGCAGTCAGTATTAAATCATGTTGGCAGAACTCTTCATTTACTGGTCTCAAGACAATCCTTTTCTCTCCCTCCCAGTGAAAAGGGTGGGGGAGTAAGGAGAAAGAAGTCAATCTCTACCCCTGAGAGTATGTGATTTTCCAGTGAGAGGGTGGAAGAAAGGGGGAAAGTTGTTCTGCTCTTGTATAGGGCCTCGAAAAACGTGTGATAGCAAAGTCCTGGTCCAGCCTCAGTAAGCACAAGGCACCACCTGCATCTAGCTCAGTGCCACAACTTATTTCCTCTGGCCAAGGGTCAGCAAATTCAGGGCTGACTCAGACCTTTCCCGGATATGTATAGATCCATAAAGACTTTGTGCACAGGCAAGGAGATAAAGAGCAGAGCTGTGCAGGGAAGAATAGAATACAAGAGCTGAAATTAGGGTCTTGGCCAGATTTCTGAACCTCCTGCTTGCAGACTGTTGTGCGCCAGGTCAAAGAGCTCCAGCTCGTGTCACAGAATCACAGAATGGGTCAGGATGGAAAGGACCGCAGCGCGTCATCTGCTCCAACCTCCCTGCTCAAGAAGGGTCATCCGAGAGCACATTGCACAGGATTGTGTCCCTCCACCACAGAGCAGTGCCTGCTCTGTTCATGCTGCTGTCAGGATGCCCTCAGTACCAGGGACATCGCCTCCCTCCTGTGCTGGCAGGAGCACTGGCTCACATCTCATTAGCCTTCTCCCCAGTTACAGTTGTGCAGACTGCATAGCTATTTCTGTTCTTGTCTCACACCTCTTTGTCCCTCTGTGATCTCTCTGGGCTGAGAAGCAAATTGTTTTCACCGCCCACAAAAGTTCCGCCTTCCCCATTCTCCCTTTCCCTCACAAGCCTGTGGTCTCCTTGCATTTGGCATATGAAGTAAACACCTTCTAGGTGGGACTGGCATCACACCCTGCACCCAAGGCTTCTCCTCTGTCCTGTCTGGGCAGTAGGTGCCCAAACCATGCAGTTCCTATCTCTCTACATGCACAAGTGCATCATCAGCTTCTAAATGGAGAAGTTCAGGGAACAGTTCTAAAAATGGCACAGTGTCTAAAAGCAGAAGTTGTTGGGCACTTGTCTGGCATTAACACCTGGTTACCTCTGGGAGTCAGTTTTGAATGTTCCCTAGTGGATCATTACCTTTTTATGCCCTCTGTTTGCTGAAAGCCACTGAGATTATTATTGGGAAATTTACCATTTGAGTCATCTCTCTCCCTAACAAAATTGGCTTTATAGTTTCGCAAACAGGAAGATTTATTTTCCCTCAAAATAAATATTGATAAACTTACTTCAGTCAATATTTACTATCTGGTTATGAGAAGAAGCAAAAAAGTCTAGCCCAAAGTTTAATAGAGTTTGATGTCTGTTTTTTATCTACACTACAAACACAATATCATACTGCTATCTTGGCAGAAGGAGGAAAATTAGTTTTTATTCATATCACTGAAATGCTATGGGGCACTTTGTAGTAGGAGAATGATAGGAGCCTGGGGCTCGTGCACCAGTCACATTTTTCACAGCCAGCAGCTTTGTGCTGGTTTCGGTTATTTGGGGGGAATACTGAGGTGCRAGTTAAATGTGACCTGTCACTTCTGTTCTAAAAGGCTGCACCTCCATAACATCTCCATAACACAGAGGCTCTCCTTTTATTCCACAAGTAGATGTTTCACAAGCATCCTGAACACCACAGTGCTCAGTTACGGAGCTCTTCACTGTGCTGTGTGAAAACATGTACACTAATTTGACCTGGCATAAATTCATAATTCCTGACACCTAGAAAATGAACATATTACCTTATTAAATGCTGCTCACTCACAAATGCACAGACCAGCTGTTTCCTCCCTCCATTACTGAGCTGTAGCAAGCACTTTCCAGAGGAAAATTAAAAGTAATGATTACAATCAATTTTAAAAATTCAATTTAAATTCTGCTACATGGRGAACCACAACATATTTTTAGATGCTGCCTTGTATTTTTTTTAAGGTTCCTACATATTACGTTGGACCCCCAATAGGTAAAGTATCCTCCTTCAAAAACACAGGTTTATTTACTTTGGAGAATGTGCATACATCTAAGCAGAAACAGAAAAACTGACTGGAAAAATATGGGGCACTAAGTGAGTGAAACAAAAGATATTCTGGTCTTTGGTGTGTGTGTGTCACACACATGCACACGCCCTCCCTTTCCTGTCCCTGAGGGACAAAGTCATTTGTCCTCAGATAAGAACACCAGGTGTGTATTAATTATGTTCACATAATTAATGTTTCCAGAGATGGGGCACTCAAAATGTTTGTGATTGACTTGGGTGCACGTTGGCCTGCAAAAGGGTATAAAAACCTGATGGGCCAATGGGATAAAGTGGTCTCTCCAGGCTGTGAGTAAAAGCGCTAAGAGCTGGTCAAATACAGAGAAAAAAGCCTAAAATAGCTCCATAGGCACTTTGCTGCTTTTTAACTGTGATTTCTGCAAGGCCAAAGACTGTAAACCTGTAATAGATTAGTTCTTATTTAGATACTGTATTGTCAATATTTAGATACTATGTTAGCAGTACATCTTCTCCTAATCATCCCTTTAATCACTGTGTCCTACTGGTCCCACCTGGCTGAGACCCTTCTCTTGACTACTCTGCTACGCATTTCTCTTCCTAAAATAATCTGAAACTGTGGTGAAATATAAAAACAGCCATTTCCTCAGGCACTGGATGATGACTAAACTCTCCACAAGATGGCTGAAATTCAGCCATCCCATACACCTATCTGAGGGCTCTGATCAAGTCATAAGAGAATTTGGAATACTCAAACCGTTCCAACCAATATCAAGAAATTACACTCCTTTGCCAGTTCTGGTAATTTTTCACTGTTCAATATGGAATACTTCCTGCACATGAAATACTTTACCTATGGCTTGCACTGAATTGCACCCAAAGAACATTTTCAGTGCAGTCAGGGGATAAAAATTACTGCTTTGCAGGGTTATTGATGCAGGCAGGCAGCAGGTGTCATTCCTGCCCACACACCCCCTGCTTTTTCTTCTTGTTTTGTAAAGTATTGATTTTTAATGGATACTTTTCCTTTGTATTTTGCAACTTTGACTGTAGAAAGCAAAAACCATGTCCTGATAAATATGCATTCTACAAGAGCTCTTTACCTGGCAGAACAAATCACTAGCATTGGAGCCAGCATGAAAATCTTGATTTACAACCACCATCAATGCTTGCCAAGTGACAGCTCTGATGAAGGCAGCCAGAACTACCTCTGTTTGTTGTTCTCATTTCAACACATCCTTCCCTCTCCTTGCAACTTTCCTTCTGCACGCGTGCATTTATCAATGTGCTTTCACCAAGATTTGTGTTCCAGTTACTTAACTCGGTTTCTATCACACAGTGATTGCTGCTGGTCCAAAAGCGACATCTTTTGCTGGGTACTGCTCTCCCACTCGCTTGACGTTAGGTGACCTTCGCTTCATTGGTATTCAGTCAGTGTCAGAGATGGGCTTGCTTCAGCTGCCTGGGCCGCGGTGAGCAGGTGGAGAAATGACCGGTTGAAAATGAGTTGTTAAGACCACTACAGCAAAAAGATTGATGCAATTAATTTTTCATTACGTACAGTGTCTGTGGATTGTAATCAGCTTGGATTGTTCTTCCTCTGAGGCACAAATAAAATGCAAATGGTTTCTGAATGAAAGGAAATGTTCTTTATGAGGTACTGTGCTATTCAGAGCTGCAAAATGGCTTGAAATAAATGGGGATTATGAGGAATGTTTTATGAATCCACCTAGGAGAACTTAATATTAAGTTTTGTGTGGAAAAACCACAGGTGAGTTTCCCATCAGATGAACATATTACTGCTCAAGCAACTGGAAACAAGAAAAAGCCAAAGGCTTTAAGCCTTATTTAATAATACTAATACCTAGCTCCTTCCAGGAGGAGATGTCAATGCACTTCACAGCAAAAGAAAGTGCTTGTCTTACAGATGGCTTAAAATTAAGTATCTTCCCCAAGCCCCCCTCTCATCCCTACAGCAAGGAGCAGAAGGCATGTCTGCTGTGCCCTGTCAAGTGCTTCACCCCTTGGTGACACTTTGGATCACGGCAGTAATGAGTGCAGCTCTGAACCAGCCCGTTCACACTGCAAAGCATTCAGGTGCACAGAACTCTTGTGTTGTGAAGTTCTTCCAGAAGCTTGGCCACAGAGTCGTAACAGTAATGTGCTTTAGAGAACAGGATGGTAGATCTGGAAACAAAATAAAAATCAATTCTGCATTTCTCCCAGAACAGAGTGAGAGGGACATCTTGGTAGGAGAAATGGGTCATTGCCTCAAAAGCACGTGCAGGACTGAAGAGGAAGGAAGTGGGAGGGAATACAATGAGATTTTCTTGACTGCAAAACATGAATGCCTTTGTTGTCAAAGGAATTGCCACCAACGCCAAGGAAAGGGTTTTACCAGATTTCCACTGTATTTTGTGCAGTGAATCATTCCTTCTGGGTATTGCTATAACATATGCACATTTTAAGACTTTTAAGGCCTCATAAACTACCAGATAGAGGGCTGAAGGGACCACCCACCTATGGTAGCCAGTAGAGCATAGCATTTCTAATTCTCTGGTATAGGAAGCCCTAACAGTGCCACTCTCTCTTCAGAAGTATGAAGTGACTGGCTCCCATAAATACTACACCAGCACATGTGTTTAAAATTATCAATCCAATCCTGGTGATACCAGTGAGCCATACAACTTCATTCACAGCTTGGGGACTGTTTTCTTCTTCTGTTGCTTTCTAAGAATTAAGCTAGACTGTCAGGCTAGCAGATGAAGACTCTGACAGCTACATACACCAACTCCTGCTGGAGGAGACCCAGATGTGTGTGCCATTGCTCAGGTCAGAGATAAGTGGCAGCACATGCTTGTGTGTGGAGCAGGGATGGTCACCATTGGGCACTAATGGAAAGGTCTGCTCCACTGAAGTCAGTGTTAATTCTGTTGACATGATTCACAGAAGGGCTACACCAAAGATGACTGACTTGGGAAAATCCCAGCACAATTTTTCCCTTACTTTCATTTTAAGGCACTGCTGTTTGGTTTCACAGTGCCTGGCAGTTTAAACCTGATTAATTGTGGCAGAGGCTAACCATGTACCCAAAACCTGATGTTCGTGCTTCAGAACAAAAGAAACATTGAAATCCATGAAAATGGATTTACTTTTCTCTCTTTGTTTGCATTCTCAAGCTCTAACAAAAATGGGTGGATATCAGCTGATACCAGTAGGCACAATTCCACAAGACCTTAATGCTACCCTTGAAAGATCTCTCTCACCAGATTTATCTAGGCTCAGTGTTAGCTTTACACAGCTCCTGCTAAAGTTTAAACACCATCCAGGAGCCAAATTTTATCAAGGACATTTTAGCCCAACGAAGCCTTCTTCTGGCTTGGAACTTCGCAAGTTAACACAGAACAACTGTCATGGTTTGATGCAGCTAAACATCAAGCACAGGAAACCTGTCATTTTCATAAGGGGAAAACAAGAAAATATTGAGGAAAACTAGAGAGCTGCAAGGCAGAACAGGTTCAAACTTAAACAGCTGCGGTACAAAGAAAGAGTTTTATTACTAATATAATTAAAAGTAAAAAGGAATAACAAGAAATTAAAGCAACCCCCCCCCCTTCCAGCACTTCCCTCCTTCTACCCAACTCGCACAAAGGATAACAGAACATAGGATTTTAGTCGGTGTTGCAATTCTTGAAAAGTCTCTTTCTTACGCTTAAGGAAAAAAGGGTTTTCTTCTGCTTCTCACGGTTCCCAAACTGCCACCAATCCATCTGCTGTGGTGTAAAACATCTCTTCCATGAAAAAACTCGAGAGTTCCTTCACACTGCCAAACAYGAGCCATCACATGGGGTTATTAATCTTTTTAAGGATGAGTTATTTTGGCCTGAACACAAAGGCTTTCTTCGCCACAAGTCTCTAAAAGCCTCTCACTGCTTCTATATAGCCTGGCATAGGCACTCTTCACGGGCCACACGTGAATTCTCCATCTCCCCATGTACTTCAAATGGATTACAGAGCCAAACAGTTTGTGATATTACAGTTTCTTACCACGGGATGCAAGAAGCTTTTTTAAGCTACGCGCGAGAAACGCGGCGCCGCCCTCTTTTCTCCCGCCGCCATCTTCAGCTCCGTCCCACATGACTCACTTGCTCTTTCTGACTCTGAAGGCACCATGTTGAAGAGTGTTCTTGTTCAGGCTTTACGGTGGAGAAAGCCTCGCTCGCTTTGTGCTGCTGGCTGCATGGTGTCTTCTTCAGTTTGGCACGAAGGGTGCTGGCTGCAGACAGGAAGCTCCGCCGGCTCCCGCCGGCTCCGTGTGGTGAAGGCAGGGAGCCGCCGGTCCCAGGAAGCCGCGCTGATTAAGTTTAGCTGTGAGGCAGTCCATGGCTGGCTTTAGCTGCCTGCGGCTCTGGGACAGATCCCCCTCCCAGCAACCCGGGGTCGCTGCCGGAGCGTTGGGAAAAGGGGAGGGAGCCAGGGGCCYCGGCCCAGCCCGGCGGGCCCGGAGGCTCCGAGGCCCCCTCACCTTCCGGCAGGCGAGCTGGAACGAAAGGCAAATTCCCGCCTTTCCGCCCGGTTTAAATAGGTAAATTGCGAGAAGCGTCATTAGTCTAAAAAACTGTCCATCAACCCAGGTTCAACCCACTACAACACCACAGACTAAAACACTTTAACAAAATTTGTGACTGTCTAAGCACAATATTTTCAAATTTCATTTGGCTTACACAGTACGCATTTTCTGTTACTCTGAGGAACGTCATATTCAACAGCTAAAAACTATTTAATGTCCTGCAAAAAATGTGCATGCCAAAGTCAGTTCACTTCTAAAAAAGATGCACCTATTGYGCAGATTAGAAACGGAGATGGACAATCAGAATCTGGATTTCTTGGTGTTTTAAAACAAAATTGCACACAGACTTTTTTTATTATACCACTGCAGGATATATGGCATTTTTCTAAATAGGAAGAAATGAACACTCAGGAGAGAATAGAGGCAGTATGAACCAAATTAAAACCTTAGTGGTTGGAAAATTTGAAAGAAAGACTGTCAGTCAGCCTAGGTCACATCAGGGCTGTGAAGTGTAACATAGTCCCACCTCTGCCCCACAAACCCATCAGTCTATCAGCGAGGCCATTGGCCTTTTCTTCATGGTATGATTTTAATGCATTGTTTCTTTTTTTTTCAAAAAATCTCTAACCTCATCTGAACTCTTTCTCTTCACTCTCCTCATTTTCTTTTATGCTCTCACTTTGCCCTTCAAAATCTCATTTAATTAGTTTCCAGCCTTAGCTGGAGACACTTGGAATAGTTTTTTTCTTGATCAACATTTTCATGATAGGCTTCTTAAAAATAAGACTTTTTTGTCACAGTCTCTCTTTGCTTGATATCAACCTAGAGCAAACATTCCAACATACATAAGAATTACAGATCTGAAGAGCTAAAGAATTATGGGCTAGAATCCTTTTAGGACAGGGAGAGTATTTTGAGTGGAATTTCCTGCAGATCAGAAAATCCTTGTGTCACCGCAATATTTTTTGGATTCACAAGATATAAAGCAAATACTTCATATTGGTATGTGTTTGATTTTAAAGGAAACAGTATGTTATGTTGAAAGAAATAAATAATCCTGGACCTGCCACTCAGTAATTTTTGCAGTTTAGATGGAAACTGCCTGACTGATTGTATGTAAAATGATGCTAAATGATGGCATGAGTGTTTGTTTAGTTTTAAGGATCTAACCGCAAAACAAGCATCTGTGAAATTTCTTCCTCTCCATAATGCAAAAACCTCTACTTGTTTTGGGGATTTTTTTGGAGAGTGGCCAGTAGCAGATGTACAAGGATAAGACCAAAGCAAGATCAAAGTAGTATTTCCCAGGTACACTAAAGCTGACAGTAATCCAAGACATAAGGCCCCTTGAATGCGATGTGGTGATGCGATTAGCACTCTCCAGTGATTTTTCTATTTTTCTTGAATTTCTTCAGTCACTTTTTGAACCTTTGTAAGCTCTTAGCACCCACACCATCCAATGGCGACAAGTTATACAGATTAAGTGCATGTTGTATTAGAAGCCATTTCCTTATATTTGCTTCAAACGTGTTCATCCATTACATCGCTCCTCTTACAAAACCTGTTCTGTTCCACTGATCAGACTGTAGACCTTTTCCTGCGTACCAGATTTCAGAGGCTGGTATATCATGACCAAAAACCCACAAGCTTCAAGTCGGTGCTGAGCTCCTGCTACATGCCTGGGCACTTGATATAAGCTCGTATTAGTGGCATTTCAGAGGGGGGTTGGCAAATTTGTTCTCAGATGACAATTTGCCAACAGATGTTCCTGAAACACACAGAATATGTTTAAGTGTCTTAACCTGATCTGAGAGTGTCTGCAGCATAAAGCACAAAGAGAAATGATGCTGTCTGTGTGGCAGCCAATTGCTGGGAGCTTTAACAGCGAACATCTACATTAATATTTCTCCTTTACTGCTTTGTTTTTATTTGTGGCCCTCTAAAGCAATAAAAGGAAAATTAAGCCCTCAATGTCACAACCCATAAACTAATTTTGCTAACAAAGAACAGAAAAGGAGGGGTTCAAAAGGAGCAGAATTTCTCTTTCCATTCCTAAGAAGCAGCCAAGCAGCCACGTGGTATTGACCTGACCTTTCTTTAGCCATTTGTTCCTCTCTGCTTCTCCCTGGGATGTGTTTCTGTGTCACTTAGCAGTTGCATAAATAATGTCAAGAGGCTTCATGTGATGGAAAGCTGCAGTGAGCCATGAGACATTCCGGCTTTAATTAGGTACACAAACTAAACCCAGCAATAATATGTCTGGGGTACCATGAATGTCACAATCACAAGTCCTTTCTTGGTGAGGGCAAAACATTGTTAGAAGGCATAACAAAAGCTAGCATTTATTATAGAAGCAACTTTTGCTTTCATGTGTTCTGTTTCAATTGGCAGATATCCATTCTGTTGAACRAAGACCTCAGAGTATTCCTCTCTTCATCCTGCCTTTGCTCACCTCCCAGTTTTTAAGGCTGGGTTTTTCTGGGAGGATATGCTGAGTAATGGTCACAACCAACTGAGGTACTATCCTTGAGGCAAACATAACTATCTGAGCAGCTCAGGCAGCATTCCTGACGCAGGAAATACTTTGGAAGAGTTTCTGGCTTCCTGAATAATTAAGAGCTGGTCCAAGGTTCTTTGAGGCTTGAGGATATTTCAGGCTACGCTTTAAGGTGCTCAGCTAGGCCCCACTCTGCTCTCAATGACACAGTGAGCTCGATTCATCCTGTGTTCAGCTATTGCAGATGACAGCTGGTTTTGAAAGCACAGCTCTACTGCATAGCTTCTAAAAAAGCACATCTTTAAAAGAGCAGGGATTAGGGGTACAAAAATGGATTTTGACTGTCACGTGCCTGGCAGGCCACAGGCCAAACAGTTCTGAAAACAATCTATCAGAAGGCAATGATGCAAGTGAGGACAATCCAAATGCTTTCACAAAATATCCGGTTCTTTAAAGTGTGCCTCTAGAAAAAATTATTTCACAGGCATGGCTAATACTAGCACAAATCTAACAGTACCCAGTGGAAGCAGTTGAAAAACCATTTCCCTAAGCACTTTCATAATCACTGATATTTCATAGAAAATTTCTAAGCTACAATATTTTAGAGCCAGTTAAACACATAGCATTTGTAGCTTCTATGAAAGTTATAGGTTTGGTTTTTTTAAACTTGAAAAACACTGGTTATTTCAGTGTTTATTACAGCTATTTGAATATCCTGATAGGTTTTGGTGAATTGAATTGAAACCTCATGACTCACCTTAAATAAGTTAATGTTTCTCATCAGCCAGGTTTAATTTAAATTTTTCTTTTGTGGTTTGACCAGTCATTCATTCCTGCAGTTGAGAGAGACAGGTAAAGTTACAATTTTTTCCCCTTCATTTTCCTGGCCAGTTTGTCTTAGCTGTGTGTACCAGCTAAGTTTTCTGTACAAGTTTTCTATACAGAGTATGTCTATCCAGGTCTGCCCCTCTGGAACTTGTCAGAGTATTTAGTGCTGCATAAAAAGGAAGCAGGAGGGCCAGGTGCATGAGGTAGGGAAGGAGAATCTTCAACTTTCACTGTGGTGTGAATCAGGCCACAGGAGGCTAGGTTATAAAATATGGTTTTCAGAGGGGAAGTTTAGAAATAATCTAAACAGTACTGCTGCACATATCAGAGGGTTTCAGTGAAACAGGCAGCTAAAGATACGCCTGTTGAAAAGTTTGGAGGAGGGAAGGCAAAGGTTTTTTTGACAGATGACAAAAGCACTATATGAATTGATTATTCAGTATTTGGAAAGCAACCATCTCTTTAATAAAGTATCAGAATGTAAACACTTCTTGTTTTCTTCCTTTGCAGAAAGTTCAAAAGTTTAATCTAATTTTGGAATTTTCTCTGAGCTCATTGAACAGATACACAGTATAATAACTTAGCTGTGCCTTGTGTGTTGAAGTATCAACATAATTTACTGTACGGTGCAGTCTCAAAAGCTGACCATGTCTCGCCCAATTCTGGCAAATTTCCTGCCTCTTCCATGCTTTATATTAAAGGATATTCTGATGTAGCAAGTCAATTCAAACATGTACAACTAAGCATATGCCAAACATTAAGTATTTATCTAGGTCCAATACAATCAGTGCTGTACTTGGGTTTCGGAGTATAATCAAAATCTCTGATTTGACTAGAAAAAAAAAAGTCTTTTCTTTTACAGTACCTCTTATTCTTTAGTATAAGATCTGCTCGAAAATGAATACAGATTTATACACAACGAAGTAACAGGGCCTGCATCCTAATCTCAGAGAGACAACGGTGTTTGGGATGAAGGCATGCTGAGAGAATTTGCRTGCAGCACTCGTGGTCTGAGCTGCTTTTCTCCGCTTTGGCTGTGGCAAAGCTGCACTCTAGTGGAACTGAGGCAGAAACACGCTCTGGGCTGACTCCTTCACACCTCAGCCCCTCTGCTTCACTACAGCTCTGCTGAGGGGTTTCGTGTGTCTGGAGGTCACTTAGGAAGTACTCCAGCCTGAGATCATCCCGAATGGCACAGCTGAGGTGTGATTCAGAGAGAGGTTTGAGTTCCATTTGTACCGTGTGGCTGCTCACCTCAGTGCGTTACAGAACAAAGGCATTCACCACCTACGCCGTGCAGCCCCTGCATCTCCATGGGGTGCAACATCATTAAACCACCAGAACATCTGGCCTTGTCAAGATTATGGACAGGTTATTTTCCCAAAACATCTCATCTCTGCAGACCCCACTGTTTTTAGTTACCACCAGTGTCATATTATTTAAAATGTTCAGACATTTTAAGTGCCTTAATAGGACATGAGTTCTTTATAATATGTCCCAAGAGCACCTGACCTTCAGGCTGCTTAAATCAACGTTGATACACAGAAGTCAAGTAGTAGAGCCAAAGCTGGARTTACTGCCAGTAAGTGAGTTAAAGTGAGGCTAAGATCAGTCCCTGTTATTGGAACAATACAAGATGTGCCTTGGAAAATGTCCAAACCTCACCTGACAGGAAAATAGATTAAATCTAAAGGGCTTTTGGTTGCTACATAGCAGTCAATAGCAACCAGAAAGAACCCTTTGTGTCATGTTAACTTCACTTGTGTGAACTTTACCTTCTCAGCTAAAGCCAAAGGTGAAAAAAAAAACCCCATAAGAAAAACCAATTCAACCATACAAATAACACAGGAATTAGTGCTGAGTTATTAAAAAATACAAGAGGGAACATATTTGGTGGCTGAATATTATATACATTGAAATCAATTTGGCTTCACAAGTAGAAATACCACTGTAAGTTTTGCTGCCATCTTCTGCATCTTCTGTTGCAGTATGGACATACCCAGTAGGTCTGGACTCTGGGTTGCTGTGCCCCAGGGAAGAGGTGAGGATGCCAAAGAATCTGCTGTTCACAGATTAAAGAGGAGTTTGTGAACACTTCTACTCAGTGGAAATTAACTTTATTTCTTCTTCCAAAACAAATGCAAAATTTCAGTAGAATTTGCCAAATATTCTTGGCATGAGAAGTAGAATTGGGGAAACATTTCTTTTTGGCGTTTTAAAAATGAAGTACTTAAAGACTTTCTGAGGTAAATTTTGGGCTACCCATGGTCTTATTTTCATTTTTGAAGACTGAAAAAAGTAGTCAGGACAAAATATGTGAATCAGAAATGGATTGTTTGACCACTTGCTCTACAGAAGTACTCATTCTAAAGGTTCTGGGGTTTGTGGTCTGTGCCRTATCTTTGTTGCTGGTAGTCCCTCACCTCTTAGATGAAAGGTGCATCAGGGAGGTCACGATTACATCTCAGATATGCCCTTGCTGTGTSCCCAGCAGAAGGCTTTTGAAGCTTTCCTGCTATCTGTGTGTGCAGCACTGTGAATCTGGTTTGATGATCTAGAATTCACACTAGTACTGCCAATAACAAAGAAACATCCTCTGTCTGAATATCAAGTCCACATTTTGTGCTGAACATTTTAGCCTGCACACCGAATTGCAGATTTTGTGATAGAGGCAGCACTTCAAGATGCTAGTTTCAAAAATACAAAGACAGTTTAAAAGCTGTTCACAGCTGATTTAGGAAAAAAAAGAGACACACAAGGGACTTTATTTCCGTGATAGCTGTGCCTTCATCTCGACTGTCAGCAATGTGATTCTGTCACAGGCTTTCTTTGCAAAACATCAAAATCCCTCCCTTTGCAGGGGTAATGGTAGCTATCTCTTTTTGAAATGGCATCAAGGGAATGTGCTTTTCTAACTTCAGTTTCCAAAACGGGAATCTAAGGTTTGAGCTCTCCTTCTTGCACTGAAGAACCCAAGAGACTTAATATCTTCTGTTTCAGAGAACACTCTCCTTTTGTGCTTAATATACTATGGTCTCATCATTACAATATTTCAAAAATAAATTAAAAAAAAACCAAAACAAACAAACAAGAAAACCACAAAACACACAACAGATTTCTTTTCTTTTTTCCCAGTCATCATAAAGCTGTAGCCCATACATCATCAGTCAGGTGCATGAATAAAACACTATGAAGCAATTCTTCTTCTGCCTTGTCCTGTTTCAGTCCCTTTTCGAGTTGTTGGCTTCAGGCAATAATTTGTTAATGCAGGTGTGCCATGTTTTCTTGTGACTGCAGAAGCTGGAAAAATGACTTTGAATAAAGGAGGGTGGAAATTCTAAGGCTGTAACAGAACTGGGCCTAAAGATAGGGCTGTGGACTGACAGGGACCTTCATCTTACAGCTGTGCCCATAGAAAGAGATTTTTGCCTTCAGAGAATGGAGGAGAGTTACTTCAGTAACTGATTGAAACACACTCATGTATTCAGTAAATGCAGTTAAGGTTAAGGGTTAAGGATGTGTTTCATGTCTGTCTTATGCTCTTCTAAACATGGGCAATTCCCCTACCCTCTCACACTCCCTTCCCATGGTTAAGTAGTGAGGCAGAGCAAGGATTGGACCTGGCACTACGAAACCAACACCCTATTCAAATCAATTTGTCTTAACAAGGCCATAAAATCACAGTCTAAAATGGAAAGCTGTCCATCTTCCCTGAGGTTTCTGAAGACTGAAACCTCAAGAAGGATATCGATGGTTCTCCAGGTGCTGACACTCTCCTAAATCTCCCCATTGCTGATTTGCTCCAAAATCTGGCATCAGCACACTTTGAATCAAGCTGTAAAATTCTACTTTAATGCTTTTGTTGTGAGCTTTAAGCGGGAGATGTTGCCTCTTGCAGGAAGGAAAACTGTTGAAATAAAATAGAAGGAGAAATAGAGGGAGAATATAAAAAGATATTCAGATTTAAATAAAGTCTATTTTGCAGATGCTAGGGTTAAGGTGCTCAACAATCAATACAGCTGACGTTTTACTCTAATTGTCATCCTTGTTGCTCTTTTCTATCAAGCCCACATGCTATGAGAAGCAGTGAAGAGACAATTTCATATCTACTAATTATTATCTTGATGTTATTAATTTAGACTAAGGATAATAATAAGATWGGGTGTATGTAGAAAGAATTCATTATGAAATTAATTGCACTGATTAGGGTCAACACATAAGATAAGGTTTATAAAGCATTTTAGAAACAATTAGTTTTGATGGCTATTTGGCATCCTAAGACATGTAAATCTAGAGTATGCATTTTACATTTCTCCCCCTCCCCATTCATATGCTAAGTCCTCTGATAAACGCAGCTTGTTCAAAAGAAAATTGAAATCAGTGGATTGAAGCAAAGCAGGATAATGAGGTATTATTGATATATTCTGTAAATGCTTCAATTATTTCTGCCTTTGGGTTTGAAATTATTTCAAAGAAACAAAGAAATATATTAAAAATGGCTTTTTACAAAGTCAATTTTAACGTCTCCATTGCATTTKTGGTTGTTGTCTTTTCCCCTTAATAGACATAGAAAGGGCTTGATTATAGTTATCTTTCTGAATATACTGTTGCTTTTTGCAATTCCTTTCTCTTGACTCTCAAGGGCTCTCTCACAGAATGGTGGCCCTCAGTTATGTGAAGCACCTGTTCCCAATTCATCTTTGTAAATGAAACTTAACATGGCTTTATCTCCTTGCATCCTAAATGCCCTTTCTTCTTTTCTTTCTTTCCCCTGAATTCTTAAAGAAAACAACTGACAGAAGGAGCCAGCAGAAACATCCTTTAAACCAAAGAGTGATTGTGCATTCAGAATGTTCTTTACCATAAAGGTCTGCAGTAGTCTACATTCCTCCCTAATGCAGCTGATTTTTGGCACTTGATTTCAACGTGACCATACCTGGTCAGTCCTGACACCTTTCAAAGATCTCATCCTAAATACAGGCTGTTCACACCAAAGAGACAGTTTAGCTAAACTTAGCTGCTTCAGACCCAACAGAGGTCTGATTCCTGTCTGCCACAACACGTGGGCTCTCGGAGGTTCATCAGTGTAGCTGCCCTGAAAGCAGACACATCCATTTAGATCTTGCTCATCTCCCTTTCTCCCTGTCCAGTCACTCAGACTAACAATGGAAGCAACCAGCTCCTCTATACAACAAATGAGAAGTCCTCGGGCTTTTTTTTTTTCTAAGAAGCAACAATCATTATCTAAATCTTTGCAGATGGGGAAACTGAGGCCCTGAGGTACATGACTAATGTACCCAGAAGACCAAAGTGCTGCTGGCATACAGCCCATTTCTCCAGAGCCCTGGCACAGAAAGGACATTAGGGAGCTGTGGGTACACAAGCACAGCATATACAGCTTCCTGGATTCAAATCCCTGAGAAGCACAGGAGGGTGCAATTAGGAACGGAACCAGAGCTTACTGAAGTCAGTGGAAATCTTTCCAATTATTTCAACAGGTATCTGGCACCAGCCCCTGATGAATCTTCTGGGGCTGCCTGTTGCCTGCTCTGCGTGGCTCATTAACAACAAAACTCATAGTGAGCATGTAACTCCTCAACTGGCAGGTTTGCAGGTATCTGTGCTTATCTTTCCATTGCAAGCAGCAGCTAACAGAGACAGGATGGGGAAAAGAATGTAAGAGGGGAGAGATCAGCCACAGCAAGTCACAAGAGGAAGCAGCTTACAGCAGTGGCAGGACCTCTTGTTCACTTTTGCCTGTCCCCCAGGAGCTTGGCAGAAAGCTGACAGCTTTGTGGCAGTCAGCAGAGCAAACACCATTTCTCAGCTTATTTTCTATTGCAAAAGTAGCTTGATACTGTGACTGATCAATGCTCCTGGAGAGTCAATACCCAGATCACATGCAGTAAATCCCAGGAGCAGCGCCAAAACTGCAGTGAGTGACTGTGTCTCAGCACACTGCCAAATTCTCCTTCCCCTCCCACACCAGAAACCCACCAAGCCAATGGAGCTGATGTGAGTGACATCAGCCCACCAGAAGCTAGAAGGTGGCTCATTTCAGTCTCAGAGACAGCATCATTGGACATATAGCTCCAGGGGAAAGGTCTAGAAAAAGCAGCACGTTCTTTAAAAGAGAAAACACAGACAGGAATTTTGGAGAGCTGCAGTAATGCAATACTCCAGGTGATATGCCACTCAAACAATGCCCTGCATCAGGACAAGCTAGACTATTTCACTAGTCTAGTAGAAGAACAGAAAAGAAAAAAGAACAGATTATACAACAGCAGGCAGCCCTGCTGCTCAATACCAAGTAATAAAAATCAATTGTATGATCAATAGGTTTTTCTGTCCACAGGGCTTTGAAGATTCTGCTGTCATGCTCTCTGCTATAATTAGCACTTGATGAACTTAAAATGTTTGATGACTGTGAAATTGCATTCCTATAGAGACAATGCACATCTGGAATAACAGCATTCAATTCAGGGATCTATGGAGTCTCACACCATTAAACACAGAACTTTAAATAGAGTTTTCACTGTGAAAATGGGGCRCCCTCTTTGACATGCTAACATCAGCTCTGCTCCACTTGCTCCTCAAATCACTGGTGTAGCAGACAATCTTCAAAAAGCTCGGGATGCACTTTTAAGCAACTACAACATTTGCTTGTTTAGGAATGAATGTACTCTCTCAGCAGAAGATGGAGAGGCAGACCACCCTTACTTCAATTTCACCTTCACAGTCAGAATGAAGGCAGAATGGGGTATATCACTCTATATAGGGAGTAAATAGTAATAGTATATAGTAAATATAGGGAGAGAGAAAGACTCATTAACAAATTAACACATTCTAGCTTCAGTACAAAATAAGCTGCTTTGTGATAGAGATTAGAAAATAGAATCTTTTGTTGGAAGAAAAAATGGAAAAATGCATTGCAAACATGATTGACTTCAACTCACAGTTTTGCAGGGCTGAGAATGCAATGGAGATGTACAGGAGAGTGTATGTTTCCTTCTCCAGAACCAGTATTTTCCACTGTAAGCATTTCTGCCTTGCACACTAAACGAAAACAGCCCTCTCTTGCCTGAGCTGGGAGCACACACCTGAAAAGGAAAGCTGAACTGGGGCAAGGGCAAGACAAAGGGCAAGGAGAGGCTGATGTTTTCGCTCCCAAGAGCAGCAGAACCTTGGCCACAGCCTCAGTTTAGAACTGATTCCTTCATAGTGTCAGGATAACCTGCACTAATGTTTCTATCTGTGCTATTCATTGCTCATCCTGGCAATAAAAACCCCAAAAGAAAAGGCCCATTTTCTCAGACAGGTATTTCCAAAGGGTGGACACACAAGACAGATCAGGTGGTGTCACCAACCCTGCTTTAAGGGTTAATGCCAGTGGAGTGTGGATGTGACTTTCAGAAGACATTGCTGATGAGAAGCTGGCCCTCTCAGAATGAGGGCCCACAACATGGGAGCACTGTGTGGCAGCTCAGACAGGCCTAAGCTGCCTTGCACTCTACACTAAAGCCTAAAACCATAAAAATTAAAAATGAAGGCTTGCAAATGGATCTTGTCCTTCTAGGGGTGTTCAGGGCCAGTGTTCAGAACCAGGACACTGGCTTCTACTATCATGCAGGGCAGATGTTAAAAGAAGCTGAGGGAGAGTCCCTATCAGAATTCTCTCTTTTAGTGCTGCCTCCTCAATCATTGGGAAAAAATCTCTTCTGTCTCTCTRCATGTCCCACCATTGCCCCCAGAGGCCAAGGAAAGAAATGTAAGCCTAAATATTCATAAATATTTTCATGGTTTCACTCTGACTACATGTGTTTCTGCACAGAAATTCAACGTGGATTGCTGCTTTAAATCTCGTGCTTGACCTCTTCGGTTTTTAAGTCTGCTATGGAAGGCTTGTCATGAATCAGAATCGTGGAATATTTTGAGTTGCAAGGGACCCACAAGGATCATTGACCTCAACTCCTGCCCTTGCACAGGAACCCCAAGAATCACACCATGTTCCTGAGAGCGTTGTCCAAACACTTTTGGAACTCTGTCAGGCTTGGTGTTGTGGCTCTTCCCTGGGGAGCCTGAATTTATTGTGAAGAAAGAAAAGTAAAACTATCAGCATTCTTTCTTCTAGCATTCATTATGTGACAAGGTTAATGCATGGTAAGGTTTGAGGGCTGGATATGAATCTGTAGGGCCGATCTCAGACTTCAAGCTGAACTTTTTAGAGGTTTGTCCACGCTAACACTGCTAGAATTATCCAAGTCGTTCCCATTTTTGATCTGTAAGGTCTGAAAGCCAACAGTTCTCTGCACATAAAAATACAATGAAGAACACACATTGCTGAAACAGAGCAGCATCTCATATTTAAAGACACCTGCAAAAAATGTGTGAATATGGATCAAAAACCATAACAACAAAAAATTCCCTTCATATATCACATGAGAAGTACCAGTGCGTATTTTCTGTCTGCTTTTGTAAGGTGCCTATAGAACGTTTTAAAGCTAGGGGTTAAACATTCAACCTCTACTTTGAGCTTTCCTGCCCCTGAAGTGTTTCCATAGATACTTAAAATATAAGACAACCTGACCTTTGACGGATGCTCTATTGAGTTTTCAGGTATTATCTGATTGTAACACTTTACCCCTAACCTATTCTTGGCTTCTGCTTTGTATTATCATGAATCTCTAGTTTGTACCCATAGGGGCAAGGTCTTAGGGTTTTTTCTTCAAACTTTAGTAGCACGGCACTGGGACCGGCTTTTGCTTCACCAATTCTTTGATCACAACAGAACTGCAGCAAGACCACAAAGACTAGAAAAGCTTTGTTAATTCAAGTCCCTACTGCTCTTAAACTCCTCCCCGTACTCCTCTTTATTTCTTTTTCCAGAAGGTCTAGGTGTAATTAGCGGATATTTGGCACTTCAGCCATGACAGGCAGCAAGACAACCTGAAGACGTGGCACATCTTTGCTTGGCCATTCCACAACCTGGTACACGGGTAGCAAAGGCTGTGCCAAATTCCTGTGTTGCCCTGAGGGCATATCCCAGCAGGCAGCCTGGAACATCAGTTACTGATCTAATGCACCTGCCTTGTCACACTCATCTAAACTGACTGGAACATAGTTTATATTYAGGGAAATATCCCAAGTTATGAAAGCTGGAGGAGATGGGCAATTGACCTCAATGAAGACATGATAATTTACATCAGCCAGAGTAGCAGCTTTGTGGAAATTTGCTCATTTAAATCAGTGGAGGATTTCCCCCATTGTCCTTGGAAAGGTTCCACAAAAATACAGTGTTCCCTCTAGTCTCTGTTGTCATTGTCTTAAGCAATTACTGCTCCATATTCCCCAGAAAAGTGTGCAGCAGTATATATTTTAGTCTCAAGGTGACTTACTGCCTGTTTTTCTGTAGCAAGAGATGGGTGCTTTACTTCAATAGCTTTTATTAGTGGTGAAAAAAGAAAAGGCAGTGATCAGATTTTGTAATTGAATAGAGAAGGTAATTTGCACTCCAGTCTTCTTGAAAATGAGGCTTTTTATTAGAAAAAGGAAAAGGTCTGAAAGGAATAACTGTCTTTCATGCATTGTGGCACATAAGAAAAAGGCTGGAGAATAGTGAGGGCTGTCCCTTTCTTCCAATGTGTAGTTTTTTCCTGGAGACAAAACCAGAGCTAAATCTTAGCCAGRTCTTTGTGGCACTGACCAGTTAGTTGGCTCTAAGGGGTCCTGAACGTGGGCAGCCCTTGTAAGCACAGGCCTTGTCTTGCACTGACGACACAAGAAACAGCACAGAGAAGAAGAGGGATTGGGTTCTGGAAGAGTGTGTGAAGACAATGTGAAAACTTGTGTTATATTCCAGGCTGTACCTAAGGAGACTTTCCCTCCTGCCACCAGGCCACAGGAGCCAGCACTGCRGAAATGATAGAAATAGACAGTAAATAGATCCTTCACTGCTGACATATTTGAGGTGGGACTGCTGCTCCTGCAAAATCAAGTGTCCTGAAAAATGAGCACTGTGTACTTCAAAGAAGCAGAAAGCCTCAGTTTTAAATAAAAGTCTTGGAATTAAAAATTGTGTCAATAATTTCATGAATGAGACTGAAATCAGTGGCTCAGAGAGTTATGATTCCACTTAAGTAATCTGGAACATGGTTGAAATCCCAAAGACCTTTGTTTTACATAATACAAAGTAACATTTTTGACAATCTTTGGTAAAGTTTTCAGGTAAAGAAAAAAAGCCTGCTTACAAGTTGAATTTACATTTCCATTTCATTATGAAATAGCAATTTGCTTTTCATTTGCTTATTAAAATCCAGCATGAAACACAAACAGAAGGTGAAAATGCCAGCTTTACTTTGGATTTCTTCAAGAAAAAGAAATTAATAGTCAAACTGCAGAAGCAGTTGACAATAAAGACTCCACTGTCAGAAAAAAAAAAACAAAACAACCCTGCTCATTTCCTGATTAAGGAACGAAAGTAAGAATGGTGGTATTTTTCATAGACATAAAAAAACCCCTAAACCAACTGAAATACTGTTTCCTGACTGCATTTTATACAATGGAATTGATTTTCTCACTGTTTTCATCTCAGACTTTTCTCTGTCTGCAGGCTATTCCCCATGCCTGCAAAAACCAGATAATGATGCTGATACATAAGTAAAGAGGAACTCACTGGAGCAGAGAGGTGTGAATGGTTGAACCAGCCTTGACAGGAGCTCAAAAGAAGATTATTTGTTGCTCAGAGGGGGCACTAGATGGTTGTGTAAGATGGGGATGGCAAGATCAGCTGTGATTAGAGTCTGTCCTGAGACTGGAAGAGTCAGCTGTATGACTGCAGCAGAAGAAAAAAAAACATAAACAAAAACTTTCCATTTAGAAATACTGAGTAACATCCTCTACCAAGACAATCAGCTTCTCAAGATGAACAGAGCCCAGGATGGGGCCATCTGCACTTTGTGTTCATGTTTTCAGAGCATGGGAAATACAGCAACAACCACCACCATCATCAGGGGCAGCTGAAGAACATTTTAAGCACCATATATGAAGTTTTACACTTCAAAATTACTTGGGGGATCTTCAAGATGGGACACAAATATGAATTGTAGATTTTAATTAACTGGTGTGCTTTTGGTTGCCGCCTCTACTTTATTTGGTTGCTGAGTATATGGCATGAATAAATGAAGAGAGATAACCAAGGGGGAAAAAAACCTACATTGCAAACACAGCTCAGCCAAGCTTTATTTTTCAATTGGCTAAAGAAGAAGCTTCTTAAACTTAATATGACCTAGAAACCGCACATTCCCCAGCAGCCCTAATTAGTTGAAGAAACTAAGCGTTTTACCACATAACCTTGAAATAATCTCTTTGAATTCACTGGTTTCCCAAGTGTTTCTTCCTTGTCCCATTTCATACAGTTAATGAAACATCTCAATCAAGGAGCAGGTTTTCATACGTGAGCAGTTTCTGTCTGCATTCTAAAGGGCTGAGATTTGAAATAAATTACCACTCTTTGCTTTGTTCCTTAGGGTAAAAATGAGTGTCAGCACCATATCCTCCTTCTGACCCAGAAATGATTTCTCAGGTACCTCACCTCCGTTTTTACTCTCAGAAGAATACTTTCACATCTCAGGAGGAAAAGAGTGTGGGTATGGGAATCCAAAATGCTTTGTTTCTCATGCACAGCTGCTAATTGGAACGTCCAGCCCCTCTCCAGCTTTACATTTGAGGTGGGGCATTTTGCTCTGTGTCCTGAGAAAGTTCTTGTGAATAGAACACAGTTCGTACTTATCAAGGCACTGACGTTGCCACACCTGGCACATATGTATGTAAATAAAATTTTATCCAGGGCAGAGGGTGACAGGGGCATCCTGTTTGTGGAAGGCCTGTCTTCCTTTTCTTTTTATCCAGCAGCAGTTCAGAAATTGCTTTTCAGTGACCTTTAGTCCAATCTTCCAGGAACAGATCTCTAACATAAGATACCTAACCTAAACTGACCACAGTAGTGTCATCCCATTCCAAAGTCTGGGAAATTCACCCACATGGAGAAAGTCTGGAATTTGTGCAGCATTTCTAGAGCTTCTTCTGCCTCTCTCCTTGTTTTCCTCCACTCACTTATTTCCACTAGGACTAAGTAGGATAAATACAGTTGAAATTCCTATTGGAATTATTGCTATTGGCAAATCCTCTACTAAGGGGAAAATCTGTTGAAGTTTAATCTATATCGAGTCACGTAATTCAGATGGTTAAAGTGTTCATGTAATATAGGTACTTGATGACCTTCAAAATTTGGGGACTGGTTGGCTCAGTGAGCTACCCCAGAATCCTCAGCATGGTCACTGTTTTCCTCTCTTTCTCACTTTGAACTGCACTTAGCTAAAAACTTAGTGAAGAGATTTATAAGCTCATCAGTTTTGAGGACAGCTGGTAAGCAAAAGAAGATGAAGTCAACTAATCTGTAAAATAATTGTTAACACCCTTTTACTCTTTTTTTTTCTAAAAATGCTCAACTAAATGATCATTTAAAATATGAAAAATTATTGCTGGATTTCCACTAAAAATCCCAATTCTGTTCCTGCTAAATTTGTGGTGGTTTTAGAATAACTGAGGAACATTGTGTGTGTGAAATTGTTCCAGTGAAAACATTTGGCCAGCCCCAACAGACTCCTAGAAAACTTCTTCCTTTGTCTTACTGTAACAAATGTGGGGATAAGTACATAATGGGGTAAAGAAATTACTTATTGACCAAGGCTTTTATCTGCTCCCTTTCTGAAATAAGCACACATTGCGGTTTTGAAGGCTATAAAAACTACAATGCAAATGCAAGCTCACGATCTGCAGCATTATAACCCATTAATGACTAGGCACAAGGAAGAGAACAAAGACCAGAAGGGAAGAGATTAAAGAAAGCAGGGCATACAAATCTAACCTCAAGATCCAGCTGGAAATCATCCATCAGAGGGTTCCCTAATGGAAAACAACAAAACTGCAAATTGCATTTTTTGCAGTAATTATTTTAACTCCACAGTGGGAGAAATTGCAATGAAGGTATTTCAAAAGTTTTCAACATTTTCAAATCCTACTTCAGGTCATAGACAAATGCTCAAAGGTTGAAATATCCCTCAGGGCGGGGGGGAAGTTGTCCAGACTTGCTGGTTCACTTTTATCTTCCTGAGTAAGATATTCTTTTGACAAACAAATTCTCACCAGGTGGAAGCAAACCCAATAGTTCAGAACCCACTGAGTTGTCATTTGGCTCACAGCTTTGGCAGCCTCTGTTTTCCTGGATGTTCTTGGAAGAATGATATTCAGAGAAAGTGTTTGCCTCTGGTTCCAGATGCTTTTCCTGTTCAGAGTATCTGGGGCACGCAGAAACCAGCACCACCAGTGTTCTGCACCATGTTCTGACTTCTCACAATGGGGTAACAGAGAAGGTTAGTATCGGTTCAGTAYCACATAAACCTGTGATACACCTGTTCTGCTGCAGCTGTTACTCCTTTCCTAAGAACTGCTCGTTTTCTTCATATGTAAAATTTTACAGCGGCTTGAAAACGTGCTCGTGTTTCTGGCTCTATTTTTGCCTAGACGCGATTCGCTAACTTGGAACCTTGTGGAAAAATGCGGTTGATTCCTGTTTTCAGGTTCTGGAAAATAAACCGGGCTTGTCGTCCTCAGCCGCGTGTCCAGCGCACAGCCGGGACATAGCAGCTCGAAGCTGGTGTTCCTTCCGGCTGGAAGAGCAGTGCTGGAGCCGGCGGGCTGCTGGCACCATCTAGTGATACCTGCGGGCTTGTACAGCTCCCTCCTGCCTGAAGCACGAGGGAATGCTGGCTCAGGGTGCCAGAGATCTCTGGAAGGGAAAAGAACTCTTAAACCACAAACATGTTGGCAAGGTCTAGAGTTCTATCCTTAGCATCACCATTTTTAACTGGCTTTTCCTCTGACACACCTAGAAAGAGGTTTGCTTAGCTCCAGCTGGCCCARGAGCATTTCACTGGATTTCAGCCCTTGCCAGGGAAGGAAACATACCCTGCAAGTTCATGCTGAGGCAAGAGACCTTGCCTGGGGCTAAGGGTTATGTCAGGGGACCAACAGGAGACGCCCATCCCCTGGAGTGGTGCTGGGAGGACCAGCCCAGGAATTCATACACTTTGTAGGGACCAGCACTATTCAGAAAAGACAGGGTCTGGTGGATGTTTTTTTAATTAGAAGTGGGAAACAAGAGTCACAAGTCCCAGGATCTGTGCTGTAAGTTACTAAGCTCTCGGTTTATTGCCTGTCTCCATAGACCCTTGTGTAAAAGTAGGGGCAGTTCTTATCTGAATTGTCAGAGCATTTCCAGGGTTTGCTGGCTAATGCTTGAAAAAAGGCATAGAAACCTTTGAATGAAAATTCTGTGACACAGAATCCAGGAGACTAGAATTAAAACTGAGCAAGAGAAAGAGCAGATTTGTGTAAAAAAGCCCCACAAACATGTCCCTAGTTCTGCCATGGGGAGCAGGGAAGCTATTCACCTAAAAATGAACTTAAAGGCTATTGGTGACTTTGTGGGGATTGTAATTCTTTCTTTTGAGTCTGAGGGCAGAGAAGATGGGAAGGGATGAGAGCAGAAGTGAGGTGCTCTCCATTTTTCCTGATACTGTGCTAAAACTGAGGTTGACATTGTGTTCCCAGAGATTAAGTACCTACTCACAGTCCAGTCTTTTAYTAAAATTATCCAAAGAGGTCTCACCTGAAGAGTTAAGTTGCTGAGTGCCATCTGTACACGAGCTGATGCACTCTGCAACCACTCAGGGCACTGTCAACATCCCTGTCCCTGGCATCCCCACTGGGGACCAGTCACTATCTTTCCACTCAACTTTTTTGCCATAACTCTCCTTTGGCTGGTTTTGATGGAAACAAACCCATCAATACACCTCATCTGTTGCTCACATGCAGCACAGCCTTTGCTGCAGATGACAGCAGCTTGAGCACTCTGACCTCTACAGGGCTAAAGGAGACCAAGAAGGCTCCTTTGACCAGCCCATGGGCAAGGGACAGGTCCAGCTGCCTGGCTTGAGCCAGGGTGCATTGCTGCAGGTCTGGTGCCTCCAGCCAAGGGGGAGATGCAGAGAACTCAATTTACCAAGGTTAAAAATACAGCCTGGGCAAGGGAAGGATCTATCCTTTTAGATTTACCTTTTCCTACATATAGCTTATGTTATACATATATACACTTACATTACATACAAGAACAGTGGTAAAGCCACATATGTCAGCGTAGCTAAGCTTTAAAAACAAACAAAAGACAACCACCAAACTGAAATCAGGAACTTAGCATTTCAGCTCCTTCAGAGCATTAGCAAAGCCTAAATAAGGCAGCTGAACTAAGAGCTTGCTCTGTCCCCATACATGCCATCAGGAAGCTAAGCCATCCCCCACGCAAGCCAACTTACCTTTTGGGCAGCTCAGTTTGAGCAGGATGTCCCGCTGGCCTGCAAGCCTGGTTCTGTTAAAAATAAACTTAGCACAAAGCAGATTCTTAACATGTTTTCAGCCTAATAGGTTTTATCCTGGTTTTCTACCAGGGAAAAAACAGCAGGTTTTCTGCCAGGGTGCAAGGAACTAGTCAAAGATAAGGATGACCTGACTGCACGTTTAAGGGTTGCCAACCCACTTGGGTTCTCTAGATCAACCACCTTGTCCTGAAAATGCCTTCCTGAGGGTGGGGGGCAGCACTAGCTGGTGGCACAAAGGGCAGGGCCTCCTGTACTGATGCAGTTTGAAATCATTAACTCACACAGCACAGGCAGAGGTGCTCAGGTACCCAGCCCCTGCCATCTCTACGCCACGCTCTCAGATCTCCCTTGCAGTCYGTGGGCAGGCCCAGGCACCACTCCTGTTCCCTGTCCCTACCATGAACTGCTCACATGCTGCCTACAAAACTTCAGGAGCAGCAACCCAAGCCTGACAGCCCCTGCCACGCTGCAGCCCCCAAGGCTATGTCCTGTGGTAGCACTGCACCCTGCTCTTTGCTGCTTGAGTAACAGCTGCACAGCTCAGAAACCCACATTTCCATTGACAGACTAAGATGACAAAGGGCAGGGGGGCACTGCTTATTAGAAAACATTTAATCAGAGACAACAAAAGCTCTAAGACTGTTCAAAGCTGCACATACAGCTATCCCTTTATCAAACGTTGTTTGCCTTTATCCCTTGGCAAGCAGTTGTTCTGTGCTAGTAGGAGGTAAGAATGACCAAGCCCCAGAAGGTAGGTCAGCATCATGGGCTAATCAGCCCAGGTTTTCTAAAATGGCCAGGCTGGCAGAGGTGAAATGTCACCTTTGCAGGCTATCCCAGGCTACACAGCTCTCAGGACATTTTCAATAGCTCTACAGACAGTACTATGGCCATAGGGATGATGGATGACATAAATTTTTATAAATCTATTGCTAATTCCCTGAGTGAGACTGCACCAGAGACCCTTCTGGAATGCAGAATGAATTGTCACCTGCATTACCTCTGAAACTCAAATTTAAATTCCACAGCTTCCATCAAGCCGCATTTCTTCTCCTGGGGCAGGGAATATTGCCTTTTATGCCCATCAGGCCCACCCTTCCAAATCACAAACGGGTTCAGCATTGTGTTTGAACCTCATCCGTGTGCACGCAGCCCCCACCTTGCACCCTGTCCTTACTGAAGTGGGCAGGAAAATGAAAACAAAACACTGAAAAGGAAAAAGAACATATTTCTGGAGCCACTGCCCCAGTCTGCAGTGAAGTCTGACATCTCTGTCCTGACTCCCCCAGGCCCACCTGCCTGGCTTGAGGTCTTCAGGAGCTCTGTCAATGACACTGGCACCGCTCCTGCCTCTAATTACAAATGGCTTCCGTAGCCATTAATAAGTGGAAGATAGAAGCTGCAGGTTCCTTAATAAAGTTTATTTAATCATAACTATGCTTAGGAAAATACACTTGTAAAGGTTAATATAATGCAATTTAGTTTAACTTTACACTACATTTTGAACAAAAGACTTCTTATACATGATTTAGGTAAAAACAGGAAGTATGATCTGGCTCGTTTTACATCTATTACAAATGTAGAAAAGACTGTCATGCACTACAGTAGAGAGCATGAAAAAAAATTACCTTTGGTTTAATTCAGAGAATACAAGTATTGCACTGTAAAAGCATCAAACATGGTGCAACTAAACATCATAAACATGTTTCCATGCCAGCTTACAAAAGTTTGTTAGCTAGTGTAATTTTAGAGGGGGGAAAAATATATGTACACATAAAACAATTTAATTAGCTATTTGGATTCTGTTAATATCATATGCACGCCACATATCTACACAACTGACATTCAAGAAAACTCTTGAATTTAATACCTTTCAGCTACATTAAATGTGTTGAAATCAATGACATTACTGTATCTTAACTGGCCTGTCAGCTGTTAAACATTCTTCTTTAAAGTTCCAGCCTAGATCATCAAAATCCAGAAACAACAATTGCAATACCATGGATTTTAAGTGCCTAGCTACCCATTTCTTGACCATTTCTCCAGGCAGTTAGTTTGAGTGTATAGATTCATACAGAAAAAGCCCAAAACACATGACTCAACTGAGGGCTGGCAGTGTAGGGGTGTATCAGCGTGCTAATCCTTCCAACCACATACTGGAGGTTGAACACAAATACAGGTATTATTGCAAAAAACACAAACATGCTAGCATTGGCAAAACCAACACAAAATAATTTAACAATATTGAAAGAGACCAGAAAAAAAAAAAAGGCATTGTTTAAAGGGAGATACAGCAATGTAAGACCACCATACATGGTGGGCTACGTGACCCGCACTCCCCCTCAAATACTCATACTAGCAGTGTCTAACATTTGAGATAAACATAATGCATTACATCCTTGCCTTTTTACTGTAACATAATCCCAAACCTTGCAGAGAATTTCAACACAGTTCTGCACCAAGATTAGCTACTTCAGGACATCGTCAATGGGTCTTAGAAAAAATCAACTTTTCTTCTTTTTAATATGTTAATAATTTATTTTCAGTTTCTCATCTTGTGGTAGAAAACTCCGCCAAAGAGGACCCGACTGTTGTCTTCGAAGAGTTCTTGTCAGATCAAGCATTGAAACCTCGACCACTTCACAGAAATGTGCAGCACAGTATTTCAGAGAACCACCTTTGCTTTTATCTCACAGAGAGAAATTCAAAGTCAGTCAACAGCATAATTTTCATTTAAAAACAAAAAGGAAAAAATTATCAGGCCAGTCCATGAGTTTACTTGAACATAGCTGAAGTCCTTGAAGTCTCTCATAAAATGGCAAGGATAGGAAGGGAGTTTCAAACCTCTACACAGTACTGGAATTCCCAGCATCTGCTCATATCACTCACAAATGGTAGCAACATTTATATATAAAAGAAACGTTATTATGAAGAAAAAAAAAATACATCTAAAACTATTACAACTGGTACTTTAGGAAAACAATTCAACTAGGTTTGTTTTCTTAATGTTTAACATAAATATAGTTGCAACTTGATCTTGAGTTGACAATGATTGTCGCAGCCAAGGTAAGGATTGAACACTATCTATGCAAACAAAAACACTATACATCACTATACATTATACAACTTATTTCTGCCATGAGGGATGCCTTCCCTCTCAAATCTTTGGCCTCCTATTACTAATGTCTCCCAAAAGCAGAGCAATGTAGCATTGTTGCTCTCTATTCATTCACAGCAGTGGGTTTGTTTGGAGGGGAAGATGCTGTGGGGACACACAGTGAAGAATGGGGTTTATTCCAGAGCTTACACAGAGTTACTTGCAATAAAGTGCTCTGACAAAAGCTGTCTGAGCTCTTCAACTCCACTCTCCAAATAACACCTGCCTCCAAATTTGCTTCTTTGGAGCTGTCCCCAACTGCTCCCACTGGAAAGGCAGCTAATGACAGTCAGAAGAGTGCACAGATGGGACCTGAAAGGTTTTGCCTCTTCCCTGCTGGTTTGGATTTTGTTTACATTTTGCCACTGGTTGGCTACCAGCATTTAGGTATGCCATCTCTCTTGCATTTGTGTGTGCTAGAAATGAAATCTGTTTAGAATTAAAAACTCCTGGTATGACATGTAGACCTGAGATGACAATCTGATCACTTGCATGTTTCTCTCTGCATGGAAGCTGGATGGTTTTATTAAATGCAACTTGAATTAATAAGGAGCAGAAATTTCTACAGATTTTTAATGCCAGGTTTGTTGCTTACCAGTTGATTTATCTTTATTTGTTTGTTGTGGTTTTTCGTGTATGAGATGTTAGATTATATCACTGCTACTATTTTATTTTTTTTAAAGCTCATGAAGTTTGACTGCTGTCCACCACAAAAATGAAAACGGAAGAGGAAAAAAAAATCATCCAGACTTGCAGAATCTGCAGACTGTTTCCACTGAAAGCGATTATTTTCATGCCTGGTGATCCCAAATTATAAATCAGAATTTATTACTCTGCATGTGTACTCAAAGAATCAGGAGTGGCATTTTCATGACAGAATAAATCTTGTAAAAGAACGTTTTGGAACTGCACTGGTATCCTTTTGCTCAAGGACTGTACAATTCTAAAGCCAGTTAAAAATGCATAGCCAAGCGGTTCATAATTTCAGCAACTTCATGCACAGCTAATCACATCCCAGGAAAACAAGAAAAATCTGCAGTAAGGAGCATCACAGAAATCTGCCACAGAAAACTGTCCCATGGTAAGCAACAAGTCTGAACGTTTCCAAATAAAAAAAACTTACACATACAAAACCAAACATGCATATATAAAGTGTACATATACTGCACAAGCGCTATTCCTAGAAGATTAAACTGCATAGGTAAAAATCAAAAACAAGTGCAACATTTTTAAGCCCTTAAAGCACAATCAAAAAACAAAAAGCAGAAATTAAAAATAACAAACTTGCTCCCCCACAACAAAGCCAATTACATATCAGTGATTAAGATATTAATCAAGACAGAGGCTCTCCAATCAAAAGTTAGAAGTGATGCCTTAGGGTTTAACTTTTATATTTTTCAAATCCTGTACTGCCTAGTGTGTAACTCTGAAGTTTCGTGTGGCCTGTTAGCTGCTGTTCTCTCATGCTAGTTTGACATAACAAGCCTCTCCAAGCTTGCTCTCCAAGGACACCCAGACTGTCCTAGGCACAAAATGTGTAAACTAAAATCTTAAGAAGGGGCATAAACCTGGGGAAATTACATCATTAAATTAATTCTCCAATTAAAACATGAAGTTTTAATTGGAGAATTAACCCTGATATGCAAATGAACCAAACTTATAAAAGCGTGAAGAACCTGTGACCTGGATCCATCTTGGGTGTAGCCTTTTGACTGCCCAAGGTGTACCTTGAAGGCCCTTCAAATAAATACCTACCTTTATTCCCTTATTCTTGTCTAGTCTCTGTTTTTAGGTGGCCACCCCAGGCATCAGAAGGACTATTCTCAAATTTTGGCTCATCATTCACACTTAGGGGATCTGAAATGTACGTTCATAATTGTAATTAGCTTAAACAGTTATGTTCATCACTAGCCAACTTTGATTTCTTTTACAAAGTGCTCTTTATGTAATAGAAGCTATCTTCCTGGTAGAAAAACCATCAAGTAGTTTAACACTTTGAACATCAAGATACATTGAAAAGAACTAAAAAAAAAAAAAGGGAAAGGGAAAAAGGGAGAGAAAGAGTTGGCTGCTAGAACAAAAAGCAACTTATGCCAGTGGCTCTATAAACATCCAACTTGTATATTGTTAGCTCCAGTCTTGTTCCTAAAACTCAGTTTACAAAAGAGCGGCCTAAGCTAATAGACTAGAAGCTTACAGTGACTTWATAGGACACAACCTCATAGATCCTACCTGCTTTCTCTAATTAAGAGATCCAATAGTTAATGAGTTCACCATGACACATAAAGTTGTCAAAAATATTTTCAACTTAGAAAAAAAAAAACTAAACCAAAAAAGAAACCAATGCAGACACTAAAGCAAACCATGCTTAAAAAAAAAAATCTACAGTATTTTTACATAAGCTGTGTAAGATCTTACAAAAGAAGATTCCCCAAACCACAGCTATTTCTACTCCTGCCCTTTTGCTGCCTTCTCAAGATAATACACATTAACTAAGTGCCTGTTGAGGTGCTTGCTGTATTCACCTTCCTTTTTAAATGAGCGGTCACAAAAAATGCACACATAGTTCTCCCTGGCCACCGTGGCGTCCGGAGCTCCTTGTGACATCTTTGGACTTGTTTCCTCTTGTACAGAGCGAGCACCATTTAACCCCGAGTCATCGCTTCCTTCTGATATGTTGTCACTGATGTCGCTGCCTTCATGGCTGTGGATGCCCTCATCCTCATCCATTTCCTGAGATTCGTTCACTGCTGTGTTATCCCGAGATAAGGACAGAGCCACTTTAGGGCTTTGTGTACACCCCTCTCCAGGCACAGGTGCTGGCGCAGCATCTCCTGTTGGCTCTGTCGCTGGCAGGCAAGTCTTGCTCAGGTCCATCAGGTCTGAGTTACTCTCAGTTTCTGCCACAGTTTCCTCTGGCTCCTTCTCAGGTGCCAGATCTGGTACCACATCCATGAGCACATCCAAGCTTTTTTCAGAAGACACTGCATGGGAAGGTTCCTCAGAGCAAGTGTCTTCCCCTCTGTCTGCCTGTTTCTCCTCCTCCTTTGCACCACCAGTGTCTTCACTTTCTTCTGCTGCCGCAGGCATTTCTTGGTCCTTTACCTCAGATTCTGTGTTTGCATCCTGAGCTGGCAGACAAAGCTGCCCTGGACCTTGGATGCAGTTTCCTTTGGGATCAGTGCTCTCCCCGCTGAGAGCATGACCACCATTGTTGTTTAACACCACCGTGTCAGTGGGATCTTGCTCCTTCTGGTCACTGCCCTCAGTGTCCAGCTTCACACATCCATCTTCTTCTGTTACAGGATATTCATCTGGCATCTCCTCTTCCTCGATCTTCTCCTGATTGAGTTTACTGCTTTTTTTACTGTGCTTAATTTTCAGAGCTTTCTTTTTTCTGTTTTTCTTGAGGCAATAATTTTGCTTTTTAGGCTCTTCCTCTGGTGCAACATCACTTTTTTGAGCTTCCTGGCAGTCTCTGGGTTTAGCTTCCACTTTCTTTTTCTTTTTTGTTACTACTGAGGCATCATTTGCAGGCTCTTGCTTTGAGGAAGTTGCCTCAGTCTCTACCTTTCTTTTGACCTTCTTTGTTTTACATGTTTTCTCAGTACTCTTCTCAGTTTTAATATCCACCTCCTTGTTTTCTGAAGCCGATTTCCGACTTCTGGTTGTCACCTGGCCTGCAGAAACATTGCTTGTTGACTTCTTTTCCTTTGCTGAATTATCTTTTTTCTCCACCTTCACAATTTTCTCAGTTTTCTTTGCAGCTGAATCCCCTTTCGTTGGTTCCTTCTCTGCTTTGTCATTACTGCTCTCAGAAAAGTCAGCTTCACTCTTTTTAGTCCGTAGCTTCACCTTTGAGACATCCATGGTGATGTCAGAACAATCAGGATGCCTGGACTTGATGTGATACTGCAGGTTACATTTTTTAGACGCTGCATAATCACAAACAGGGCAGAGAAACTGGCGCGGGTTGACGTGGAGCTCAACGTGCTTTTTGAAATTGCTGCGGTCAGCAGTTTTGTAGTTACAGTGTGGGCAGATCAGAGGCTTTGGCCCATTGTGCACTTGCCTCGCATGACGAGTCACTTCGTGCTGGTTTGAGGCCACGTAGCTGCACTGGTCACATTTGAATGGCTTCTCACCTAAGGAAGGAAGGACGGAAGGGAATGATGGTGATTATTAAGCATGGTGGTTGCAGAGCAATCACTTCCCACTAATACAGATACAGAAATATGAAACTTGAAAAGGATAAAAAGAAAATTATCCATGCGCCTTTAAAATTAAGCAAAGTCAACATAAGAAATCCACAAGTCACAAACACATTCACGAGACACTAAGAACAAAATACAAAAAAAAAAAGAGAGAAGGGGTGAGGGCTGGGAGGAAGGGGATCCAAAACCAAACAAGCAGTAACAACGTCACAAGTTCTGGCTAGGCATACATACCGGCAGAGATCTCTCTACAGTAATATTAGCAAATGGAATCCATACCCAACTGGTCCATTGAATGCATTGTAGAAAAACGGAAATGTAACATTTGATGAATAGCAGTTTCACACAAACGTTTCAAAAAAAGTCCAACTTTACACAGATTTAGCATACTTCATGTTTGTATTGAAAGGGAAATGAGGGAAAAGAAGCTAGCAAAAACCTAAGAACATGAAAGAGGTGCCCAGATGATCTTTACCTCTGAAAAAATTCAGTYCACTGTTTTGGTGCCTCCAACACATGGTGCACTGCCTGCAGGCTACTCTTGGCAAGTTAAACAAACACACTCCAAAGCCATCCTGTTACTATTAAAATCTGCATTTACGTTAGTGCAATGACTCCTGTAGAAGTGTTCCTGAAACGTTCTGTTTAGTGCATGCCACTGCAGCAGAAGTAGCTTTCCCCTTACACATCACAGCAAATAGGAAAAACACTTCTAGTGCAACAACTCAAGTCCAGAAATATGTTGGGAGCATCTGTGCATGTGCCAATTTAGCTGAGGAATTCGGGATGCTCCTGAGCTCTGAACTAGCATCTCAAAACTGATCTGCAGAACTAATGCATGCTACTTCTTCAGTATGTTGAAAATCCATTCCAGTCCCTTCTGCTCTGATTCAAGTGCTTCTCCCTTCCCCGCAACCCACTGCCCATACTCAAACATGCTCTGCAGCATGACTCAGGAGACCAGGCAGCCTGCAGTAAAGATGTGGTGCCTGTGTGCGTGTTAACCACATATCTGCAACACCCTCACAAACTCTAGAAAAGGCTGTGCTGCCTCCCTGGCAGGAAGGAGTGGGACACTTGTTTAAGAGTCCAGATCATCTCATGTCTGTCTGCAGCGTCTATTTATTATTTAAAGAAGAGCTACTTTGATTCCCTCCCTCTCCACTTTACTTCCTTCTTTTTTCCTCCCACTTCCTGGTGACATTTTCTACAAGTTTAAGCTTGATGTGTTTATTGCTCATCCTTCCTCCAAGTACAGAGCCTTTATCACCTAAACTTCAAAGAATAGTTCTGTGTTACGCTGGGGGAGGACAAGAACAGCCTCTCTTACATACACATGAACAAGCTGTTCTAAGCGCACAGAGTGCTCAGAGGCAGCTGCAACAGGGTAACTCAAAGATAGCATGTGAAGAGTTTGCGTCCGTCGCCTCTAAATCCAGAGGTTTTATTGCCAAGTGAAAAGGATATGTACCAATATGGCTAAAAAACAGCTGTGAATTAGGCTCTAAACCACTGTCATTTGCCGTCTGGCATGGGAAGAAAGCTACAGCACCTGTGAGCCGCTGAACTGCAGGACTCCAGAAATTGCCATAGAAAAGGTGCAGATGCCTGGGCAATGCAATAAAACATACAACAGAATTTAGGAGAGCTAGTAATACAACACCCCGATAGCAGAAGTCATGCCTTCCCTCAGAGACCTTTGAGGCAAGGGCCATAGGCAGATCACACTCCTTACCTCCTTCAGATTTGAGACTTCCTTGCACAGAACAAGGGCAGAGTAATATGTTAGTGACATGGTTTCCAGGTTCAGTATTGACCAAACCATTTGCAAATTTGGTGGTTCATTTGCAAACCAGAGGTTCAACCAAATATTATTTTTGTTTCTGAAAGCAGAATACTACATTCACAAAATTCTCTCACACCAAAATACTGACATGACATTTTAAAGCTGGCTATTTTTAATGGGCGCAAGCCTCACTCCACTACAGTTAAAATTGACTGACTCCTGGTTTCAATTAAAAGCCTCATCAATTGAAATGGAGGCAATTACTGTTCAGGAGACTTCAACTCCTGTTTGCCAGCATTACGAATTCACCTAGAGCTGGTCAATTCAGATTTTACAAAAACAAATCAAAAGCACAGGCTCAGGTCTACCTGAACTCCCCTAAGAGAGTCATAAAGGACAACTACGCTTGTGTCTATGGTGTTACAGCTCCCAAAAATGCTGTTAATTAATTCAAAAAGAGATTCACAAGAGTGCAAGAGCAGATGTTTGTAACATCACAGCTCGTGACCAGTAACTGGAAATAAAGGCTAGTGAAAATTGTTAATTTGCCTTTTAGTGCCACAAGACTAAGTCACTTGTGAATATCCTCTGAGTTTGCTTTTTCTCCTGTGTCTCCTTGCCATAAGTAGACACTAACTTACATCACTGTGTCATACTAAACAAAAGCTCAGAACCCCTGGATAAGATTCAATCCCAGACATCACAGAGGAGACTCTCAGCTACTCAAAACTTTCCCAGCTTCACTGATTTGAACTCAGCTATGACAGCAGACAGAGTATAAGGATTTGTTCCTATATCATCACAATGTTGTATTTATTACTAGATTACTAGGACTACTAGAGCAGCCCTATGAATATGAGAATAGATCTTGAAAAGTAAAAAGATATATTCCCATTATCAGTTTTATTCATGACACTTAGCATTCCTTAGCAAGACAACCTTCCCCATTATAAAAGGAGCTAAAAGCTCAGGCCATACTGGCTAAGATGGCATCTCACACAGAACTGGGCAGACTGCTTTAGGTGGCCCTTCTGGAGCCAGGGTCTGGCCCCAGTGACCTCCAGAGGTCCCTTCCAACTGCAACCATGCTGTGATACTGTGACCCACCCCCTTTTCCTCAGTCACGCTGCTGCCGCTCCGTACCAACCTGAGTGGGTGCGCATGTGCCTGGTTAAATGAGTCTTCTGAGAGCTGGAATAAGGACACATCGCACATTGATAGGGTCGCTCCCCTGCAAAAACAAACAGCAAAGTAGTTACTGAAACACAGCAGATTCCCAAACTTGGTTACCAAGCCACACGGGGGAGGCTGTCACAGATTCTCACACTGTAGGGSATGTTATCTCTCAGCAAAAGGACAGTGAGAAGTATATGCCCAAGCTGGACCACTGCAACATGTCATGCCTTATGAATGAGGGTAGTAAAAGGGCAGGATATGACAGAGGCACATCCTAATGTCCACCTGGAGTCAACAGTAACCTCAGCCAAAAGGTGMTGAGGACAGACAATTTCAGGAAGCCTTAAGCCACCAGACCTGACTTCCCTACAGCATTTTCTCCCAACACTCAGAAGATACACCAAAGATCCTGTAAGAAACTAGGTATGTTTTTGCTCTGCATAACACCTTACCTGAAACCTCCATGTTTAATTTGGAATAAGATGGGGTACCACCAGAACACAAGTGCAGATAGACCAGGTCTWTACTTCCAAAGTTTTACTGGCAGAGTGAAAATAGCTTGCAGCATGGAAAAGCACGATGCCCTGCTCAGTGAAATTATGCTGCTAGCAAAAGCTTAAGCGTAGCATAAGCATTTATTTTGAAGACTCAAAACCCCATGCCTGAAGAGTTACTGGTTCTGGAGAACTAATCGAAACTAACCTGTCATAAATTATATTTCCGCTGAGGACAGTCAGCTTGTAATTGTAGCTAAAAATTGTATCAGTACAATGATACTTGAAAATCTTTTTCAAGTGAAGACAAGCTCCAAACAAAGGCAGACAGTTTTACAATTAACATGTTAGGCAGGTCCAGATAAGCACCAAGAGTTTTTGCCCCAAACTGCTAGCACACTGTCTCCACTACAAACACTCTAGTCTTGGGTKGACACCCACAAGAGAAGAGAGGAGTGAAGCTGAAAAGGGAAAAAGGAGTTACTCAGTCGTAGTATTTATTCAAATCATAGCCAGAATTACACTACAGCATTTTGATAAATTTGCTACATATGAAGCATACAACCAAGGTGCTCTCCAAATCACAGAGACCTGGACATGAGCAAAAGCCTTGCACACGGGCCATGTGTTCACTCTCAGAGGCACAGCTGTATCTGCAGCAGCAAAGACCTGCATCTGCCAGTAYGGGATGTGAGGCTCCACTGCTGGCCTGTGCCAAAACAGCAGTAGAAGCAGCCTTTGTAATGCAAATTAATTCCACATTTCTTCCTTCCATCAAACATTTAGACTATCGTTCTTGATTAGATCAGCAGTTTAAAGGTAAATTCACCCTAACAACCACAACTCCCCTCCCTTTCCAATTAAAACAAGGTAGGAGACTGGTGCAATACACACAGTAAGATTAAGTCATGTACAAGGGAGGGGTAGTCCTTTTGTTACAAAGAAATGGTTTTGGTTTTAAATGACTCCTTACAATTAAAATATATGTGGCCGAAGGTCCTGGAATATTCAGTCGTATCTTCTTCCCACTACCTGAAATTTCATATCTGTAAAGTTACCTACAACATCAGGAATGTGAAACAGGCTTTCTTTCGTGCCCTTTTTTACATAGGGCACAGCCACAAAACATACTAGATTTAAGCATAACGAACACAACTAATTTAAAATGTGTTGTTGCCACTTGAGAATTAAATGCATTGTACAGGCTGTTCAAATACTATTCCCCAAAGGATATGTATTGTAATTTTACAAGCTCGTTCATTATATGCAAACAAGCCATCAAAAAAACCTCTCCAGAAGACACTTACAGAATAAGCCCCAGTCTAGCAAAAGCTTAAGCAGGCACTTAACTCTATGCAAATGAACAGGCAGACTGACATCGGCATACAAATTTAAGATCATCTTGTTAAGGAAAGTTCCCACCATTCAGGAGACTCTCTGGCAGCCACACTCCCAAGGCCAGACTGCTGGGTCCGAAGCCCCTTCACGGTGGGAGCTCCAGTGACCCAATACGTGCCCCACTTGACTCCCTGCACACCCCACTCACACAGTGTCAGACCAGGTTTCCTCACTAGTTTGACCCCAGGTTTCCCAGAGCAGAGTCTCAGATGTCTCGTTCCATAAAGCCATTTACTCATGGCACAGTAACACAGAAACACCTGGAGCTGGTGCCTCCAAAGAGGACCCCCAACGATGGAACCCCTGGGCTCTTATACCCTCACAATCTACCCGCACGCAAGTCTCGCTCTTCCTCCCCAGTCTTCTGCTCCTGCTGCTGAGCCTCTCCATGTCCATCTACCTCGCTGGCATCACCAGTCTTCATCTGCTTTGTTACCCAAAAGGTTTGCAGTCCATGGCTCCTCCTGTGTCTCTCAGTGTCCATTCACCTGGCTGGCACCACCAGTACAGGGTTGGCCATTCACGGCCTCTCTGCGCTCTCACCCTGAGCAAAACCTGCATCTCGAACTGCAGCTTGCACACTGAGCTACCTGCGCCAAAGGTAGCTCAACAATCTCTTGATAAAGCTTTTTTTTATAATGCAATTWGAAGTCCCATCTGCTTGAAACAAATCTGCTTCTATCAAACTTCCAACACTGGCAAGCAAGAAAGATCCCCTATCACAACCAAAAGCTAAAAAAAACCCCAAAAACACAAAGGAAAAAAAAATCAAAACAAAACCAGTCGAAAACTAGACACAGAACATTGTAACTGCCTGAAGCAGATGTCTTAGTTACATAGCCSTTCAGATTATTTTCAATTAAGTTTTCTAGAAATTTCATCTAACAAGCAAAATAGGGAAAAAAGAAAGAGAACAATGCTGCACTGTCTTGCACGTAGTACAGCTTCAGGATCAGCAGGTAAATCAAGTCAAAACTTGGTCTAAAAGGTCTAACGAGCACTAACGAGCCCAGGTAGATTTGTCCTGGACACAAAGAGTCCTTTCTGCTCCAGCAGCAAAGGAAGGGATTGCCCTGAACACCTCCAGCCACCCACTCCTGGGCAGCACACAGGCTCTTCCAGATGCAGCTTTCCCAGGTGGCAAGCCTATGACCATCTGTAAAGTCCTTGAAACACCCTTCTGCCCAAGGTCCCCCACATTTGTCAGCAGCCTGTCACAAAAGCCCTGTCACAAGCTGCAAGATATCTTCAGTACAGGGTGGCTTCTGGGACACCTGCTTTTCAACGTGGATGCAAGCAACAGGCAGGCAAGGCAATCTCTGCCTGCCTTCCCGTGGTCCCCAAACATGCAGAGGATAGGTATTTTTCCCAACCATGCAAGGTACTAGCATGCAGCCCCCTTCCCTGCTCCTGGCCACGTGCTCTGGTGTTTGCATGTACCCTTAGTAAGGCAACTAAGTTCACTAACCAGCAGAGAACCAACCTGGGCACGAGGAACTCCTTTACTCCATTTTAGTGAGCTGAATCAACTAGTCCCAGGATACAGGTAGAAMACTGAGACTGCCTTTCTCCAGCAGCAGCAGCACATCCACAGTGGAGTGAAACCCCACTTTGTACAGTCAGTGTTTCAGAAAATTGTATGGCTCTAACATGGCAGAATCAAATTAACTGCAAAGACRCATTCCACCCCCCCCCAAAAAAAAAGTCTGGTGAAGAACAAAAAACAGGAGGGAAAGAAAAGTATCTATCCAAAATTATTTAACCTATTAGCAATCAGGAAACCAAAGAAACAAACAATTCCAACTTTCTTCTTTAATATTCTGAACCCGTAAAATAGGAAGAAAATAATGGATGGATGTATCCCATTCATTTTTCCCAACAAATATGCTTCTTTAGTTTTAAATGAAAACTACAATCCAAATTTTTAGTATCATTCAGACAGTTTTTACTAAATTCAATACTGTTATGTAAACAGTCTGCAAATACTTTTGACTATAAAATATCTGTGGGTGTTTTTTCAGGATTTTTTGGGGTGGGGGTTGTTCGGGGGGTTTTTTTTGTGCATTCTGGTTTTGTTTGTGTTTTTTAAGGCAACTTATTACACACTAATATTGGCAGAGACTTTTAGCCTGGTGTATAAAATATACCTGCCAGAAGCTTATTCATTCTTCTAATACTCTAACAGTCTCCTCCACAAAATCAATGTTACTGGAAACAAGGCACATTCCTAAATCATTCTACTAACATACTTAGAAGTTTTTTATCAAGCAAGAACYGCCTGAAAGACCTTAACTATGTAGTTATGAAGTAGCAAAGAAACACCTACAAGGGTAGACTAAAACATGCTGAAATCATAATCGCTCATTCCAGCTTAATTACAGTAACGAAAAGAAGCAGAAACCTTGACTGCACCACTGTCTTCAAAGGAGCAAAAGAGGATCTGGATATGCTTGATTTTTTWAAAGTTTAACACAGTTCATCGGTAAATTGGTCAAATGCAGTGATAACAGAGCGCTTCTTTAGCAAACATGCTTTCAGGGTTAGTTTCAGTAAAACTCAACAAGTGCTTTCAGAAATCAGAAAGGGGGACCTACTGTCATCCACAAACACAAGCAGAGATTAATTTAAAGTTGAGACAAATGTAAACTAGACGGGAACTACAGCACTGGCTCACATTTCGCCATGAGTTCCCCCACATGATTCATTTAGGTTTTTTCTTACTATTTTGCCATTTTTACCTGGTCTCTTTCCTGTTATCTCCTACAAAACACACAAAGAAAATGATCTGCAGGATAAACCACACCATTTTCCTAATACCTCTCACAATAAACTTTGTTTACTTGTTTAGAAAAAAAATATTCRGACAGGACTGATTTTGAAACTGATGGTATCCTCTGAACAACAGCACACAGCTATTCTTAGGAGAATAATATGTCTTAAAGTACTAAAATTCCCAGCAGACCCTCCCACCCCCAACAAAGCAGATACTAAAGCGAGCTGACGAACACAAACTCCTGCACACTTAAGCTCAAGCCCAGCCCCGAGGCCTCCAGAGTGCCCAACCCTTCCAGACAGCTGCAGCCAACTGAACTGAAACCTTCAAACCATTCATGCCTCTGCTGTGATAAAACACGACTTTAAAGGAGAAATTCCCCAGTGTTTTGCTCAGCCAGCACAGTCTACAATAAAGGGGAACCAAGTCAGGTGAGCACACTAGAAGATGGTTAGGAAGTCAGCTCTCTCCACAGAAAAACCCTGACACGGTGGAAATAAAAGCTTCTAAGAAGCAGCAAGGAAGCTCTGAATTGCCCTCTCACTTCCACAAAAGGAATTAGGAAGCATAATAACTGTACCCCAGGGTCCAGGAAGGTGAGATGGATATGGTAACTCCTTGTTGAAAGGCGTTTTAGTTCATCAGAACTCCCCATGCAAGAGGCTGGTGAAGCTTTCTGATGAAAAGCAAGGTATTTCCTAAGTCACCTGTGGTCCCAGCTCACAGGACAGCAACAACACTGCAGGTCCTCTGACTCCACTTGGTATACACCAGGGAAAAAGGGGCCCCACACTGTCCCTTCCAATTACAAACCGAGGCTAGGAGAAATCAGGAAGTCAGGCCAGACTCCCTCGAAGGCTTCCTATAGGGCAACAAAAGTATGTGTCTACTTCTGGCTGCTGCAGTGATGCAGGCCCTAGAAAAAATGAAGCCTCTGAGCATTAAAAGGAATTAATTCACTGTTCAACTCTTATTCTGACTTTGTGGATGCTGGAGGACTCTGCATGTATATATCAGCTCTTTCTTCTCTGTAATTACATCTTAGTCAAGTTTCAGCTCAGTCTGAAGGTACCATTTTCAAAACTACCTATGGGATTCAGGCACCTCTTGTCAACCTGCTTGTTTTGGTTTTAGACTACATCATGTTTTGGCATTGTAGATCCTGACAATTATCACAGGCACACTTTGTCCTGCCCTCTTCAAAAAACTGGCTTAAAATTACTAAACAGGATGCCCTTCATCTTCTCTTGGGCATTTGACATTTCCTCGGTCCTCTAGGACTGTAGATGGGAGCTCAAACCAAATTCCATGAGGCTATAACCTCGTAGAACCAAGAGAAAAGAGCACAAAGCTTTATCAGGATAGAACAAACTTTGCAAAAAGAGGACTCTGCTTGTTTCATTCATCACAGATTCTCAGTAGTCTTACTGCACTTCAGTCAAAAAAAGATGAAAAACTTACCTGTGTGAGTTCGAATATGTTGAATATAATTGTTCTTCCTGTCTGAAAAATAGGAGCACTCTGAGCAGGTATACACTTTCCTGGGAAAATGATTTCTTAGGTGTTTTTTCCAGTGATATTCACTGACAGTAGTGTAAGTGCATATGGTACACTTGTAGACTCTCTCATTTTCCCCTGCTTTGTTGTGGTGCTTCAAGTGAGCCAGATAGTGATCATATCTGTTAGTGTTATAGCCACAGCGATCACAACGGATTGGGCCCTTAGAGAAATCCACCTCTTCTGCAGTGCAGGAATCAGACTCCTTCACCTGTGCTTGCTTTTCTGCATTTTCTTCCACAAAGAATTTCTTAGCACTGTGAACCCTGATATGATGCACAAACTCCTCTTCAGACTCTGCCTCGTACTGGCAAGGCTTACAACGAAATGGTTTGCTCTTCAAGCTCTTACACTTGTCCTCTGTGCTTTCTGGAGTACCCAGTGCTTCCAATGAGACATCTTTGTCCACACTGGGAGTCTTAGGAGGGGAACAAGCAGCTGGACCTTGAGTTTCCACACTAGGAACCTCAAGGGAGCTTAATTCCACATTTTCAGGTGCCTCACGGTCACTCTCCGCAGCCTGGGTATCTTCCATACCCTCTCCATCACTATCTGAGAAGTTGCTGTCCCCCACCGTTGTCAGTTCTGCCATTTGTCTCTCTTCTCCAACCAGGTAATCACAGCAGTTGCCACTAACTTCTCCCGTCAAGGCCACATTTGCCAACATAATAAGCTGAGGAGCTGCCAGCTCAGCTTTAGAAAGGTCCTGTAAGTCATACATGTCATTGGACAATGCCATGCCAATATTAGAACTGCCGGGAAAGAGGCTGTTCCCACCAGACTGTCCCAGCACTTGAGTTGCCATGGCAGTAATTCTGTTGGAAGAGAAAAGGAACACCTGTAAGCACCCAAGTGTGGAAAAGCCTCCTCTGCTGTGTACTCTCGAAGCAGCCCTCCAGGGAACATGAGAGAACTAAAGCTCTTCGCTGACGTGCTGGGGCAGCGGGAAACAGAACCCGGAGCTGGGGGATCTCGTTCCTCGCCCGAAGGGGCTGTTGGGCGCTTGCCTACGTGTGGTGCAGGATCCCACCGTGTGGAGGATGGGTGGGAGGTGCTGACAACGGGGTCCCAGGGCCCAGGCGGAGCTCCGGGCAGGCGAGTGACCCCGGGCCGGGCCCCACGGCTCCCGCCACGCCAGACACCGGGGGCCCGCCTGTGGGTGCTGCGGCCAGGCTCCACCGAGTGTCCCTGTCCGGCCGCCGCCCGCCTCAAGGGCCCCGCCGGGCCCAAGGCCGCCAACAAAGGGGGGCGGCCCGGCCCTGCGGCGACCTCCCCGCGGCCCGGCGCACATCCGCCGGGGGAGCCGGGCCGGGCCGTGCCCCCGCCACCCTCCCTCCTTCCCTCCCTCCCTGCCTGACAGGCATGCGGCCATTTTCTGCCTGCCCACACAAAGCGCCCTCCCCGCGCCGCCCCCGGCCCGCCCGCTGCCGCCGGCCGGTGGGGACGCCCGGCTTCCTCCTCCCCCCGCGGCGGGCAGGGCAGGGCAGCGGCGCCGGTGCGAGGGCGCGGGGCGGAGGAAGCGCCTCGGTACCGGCAAGGTCACGGCGGCCGCGCCCACCCGATGCCCGGCTGCGGGAGGGGGAGCGAGCGGCGCCCCGGGCCTGCGCCCGGGCCCAGGGCCTGCGGCTGCGCCCGGCCCGGCCCGGCCCGGCCGGCGACGGCTTCGCCTTCCGGCGGCGGCGCGGCCCGGCGAGCGCCCCCGCGGCCGGCGCGGCTCCTTAGCCGTGGTGCTGATCGCCCCGCGGCCCGGCCCGCCCGGCCGCCCCCGCCCGCCCGCCGGCCGCAGATCAGCCCTGGACAGCGCCTCTCGCCCGGCTCCCGGCCCCCCCTGCCCGGCCCCGCCGGGCCCCGTCGCACTCACTCACCCACCGGCGGCGCGGGGCCGCGCGGCTGCTGCGGGGCGGGGCGGGGCGGGCGGGAGGCGCTGCTGGCGGCGGCGGCGGGCGGAGGCGCCCCCGCATTCCAGCACACAGCGCGCAGCGGCGGCGCCGCCCCGCCCGCCCCCGGCAGGAGGGGCCGGGCCCAGCGGGGTCACCCGGCAGCGGCGGGGGCACCGGGCGGGCGGCGTGCGAGGGGGAAGGGGCACCCGCCCGAGGCGAGGGTTCGTGCCCAGGGGTAGAGCTGGCGGCCGCGGGGATTGTCCGTGCCCGGCCCCGCTGCCGTGAGCTCCTTTGTCCCGTTCAGGGATGATAACGCTGATCTGCCCAGCTTCGAGGCGGTGAAGGGTTTGGAGCACAAGTCCTRTGAGGAGCAGCTGAGAGAACTGGGTGTGTTTAGCCTGGTGAAAAGAAGGCTCGGGGTGACCTTATCGCTCTACAAGCACCTGAAAGGAGGTTGTAGCCAGGTGGGGGTCGGTCTTTTCCCCCAGGCAACTAGTGACGGGAGGACAGTCTTAAGCTGCACCAGGAGAGGTTTAGGCTAGATATTAGCCATGGAGGGGCTGGTTAGGCATTGGAATGGGCTGCCTGGAGAGGTGGTCATCATCCCTGGAGGTGTTTAAGGAAAGACGGGATGAGGCACTTCTTGCCATGGTCTAGCTGACATGGTAGTGTTCGGTCAGAGGTCGGATTCAGTAGCCCCAGAGGTCTTTTCCAACCTAACTGATTCTGTGATTCACCCTGCTCCACCATCGCATGGTCCAGGCCACTAAACTACTCAAATTGCTCTTGAAACATAAAATGCCTTATACAATCATGGGACTCAAAACCTCCATAGTTTGTCCTCATTGTTCCAAAACTAGGGAAAACCCCAAAAAGTTGCTCTCGCAGAGCCCAGCCATGCACTCACTGGCTGCAACGGAGAGCTCAAGAACAGCATCCAGTCCTACTTAGGCAACAATCCCAATCCTAAATGAGGAMCTCAAATTTCTTAGTGGTTCTTTCTTCTCTTGGGCACTCGCGTGGTTCTTCACCATGAATATCTGAAAAATTTCCTTGGCCCTGAAATTCCTCAGGTTGAGCTGATTTATGAACCTCAAAACTTTCAGCAGGAGCCAAGTACCTATTGAGCTGACATCACTGGGAGACTGCAAAAGCCCCTCTCTCTGTGTCATCTGGCCAACTTCAAAGCGAGCTGTGCTGCAYCGCCTGGCAGTGGGTGCAGGCAGGGCCAGGCACCCCAGCTAGCAAAGCAGAAATGTCTCTGAAACTGGGGAACGTAAATGGGTTTTTTCGTAGGTACAAAAACAACTGAAGAATGCAAACTACATCAGGAGTTGTTGAAGGAGCAAAAAGATACTTTGTTAGATATTTAAACTGAGAATGTAAAAAGTATCCCTGATCTGCTCCTGCGAGTAACAGCCTTCCTGGCCTGGACAGCAGAGATGTGGTGTGTGTCTGCTGGCCAATCTTGCCAACTGGCCCTACTTCTACTTAGCTATTCCTGCTTCCCAAGGGCAAGCTCCTTTCTCCAGCCTCCATATATGCCTGCCTGTCATTTTCATCATCCAGAAGAGAAACTCTGTAATACACGTATGTTGTATTACAAATTTATATATATTTATATATATTATGTTACGGATTTATTTGGGAGAGATTGCCCTAAAACCTTAACCTGAGGTCTCTTGCCTAGGCATCACATCCTTGCAAACTCCATGTGTCTTTCCTCCTTCTTCACTGCTCTCAGATACTCATAGTTTGGAGCAGGGTGCTTAGGCCACAGCCATGCTCTGGTACTAATAAAGGCTACAGCTCTGAGCAGCTACTCTCACAGAGAAACTTGAGCACACGGGGGGACAGACTCACATCAAAGCTTTGCCTTTACAAAATACATGGATGCTACTGGCTCAGACTTCTTGGCTCCAAAAAATCGAACCCAACTTCAGTCCAACTTCTGTAAGCAGTTTTGACATTGCCATTGCCTACTCCTCTTCCTGCAGAACTTACCTTATTTGCAGACAGCTCCTTCTTTGCTCAACACTCTCCTTATGCCAGGCAAACACAAAAGATGTGTTCCCCGGCGGAAAACTGCTTTGAGCTCTATGTCAAGTCTGAGCCATTCATAAACCCCCTTAACTCTAGGGCTGCCCCATCAGATTTATAGGTTAAAACCCAAGTTACACCACTCCTAAGCTATGCCAGCAGTCAAGTGCAGTTAGTTCTCCAGTGCTTTCCAAAAAAATCCCACATGTGCACCCCAAGAAATCATAGCAGCACACGGAAGTGGCTACACCAATTATTTTGTGGTCGGGATGCTTTCGAGCAGCTTGAATATAGACAGTCCTKCAGTGAATATGTACCGTGAAAGAAATGTTCCACATCAAAGCCTGTAATGTCTGCAAAATATGCAATCGTAAATAAAAACTTCTGCCAAAACAAGAAACTTGACATTAACACTCAGATGGATTGTTTCCATCCTGCATCAGCTGGAGAGCAGGGAGCTGAAACTGTGTTTCTAATAGAAAGCATACTTCAATATTAACATCCATCTGCTTTAAAAATAAAGGCACTGCATTTAGAATTGTTAAAGCATTTTAGATGACTTGAGGTTCCTGAGGGAACTTTGGTTCTTTCCTTTGTGTATAATTTCACAACTGGATTTGACATAAGCACCCTTTTACGTTCATTGCCTGGAAGCAGGTTTTTTGCACCATCTGGTTTTCCTCATGTTTTTTTTTCTCGTGACCAAATTGCTTGGGCTTCTCTGAAAGCACCACTATTAATGTTATCTTAATAGTATTTTAATGTTTATCACTTCAACAGAGATCTCTTTCACCTTTCAGAAACCAGTCTGACCAGATTTCTCAACTTTTGTACTCTGCAAGTACACCAATGTGCCGTAACTGTCCATGTTAATGTTGTAAAAATGTGTTTATGGTTCCAGTGTTCTAAAAAAATTAAATATTAATTGCTTCACTGCCAGGAATAGATCCTACAAGCACTTGCTTTAACTGTGCAAACACTGTTCAGAGCCTCACACCATATATACACTTTGCAGTATTGTGCTCTGGGAGGAATCTCTTTTGGTGCTAGTGGAGAAAAAGCATTGCTGTCTGGGTTTAAAAAGGTCTCCATCTGTTTTGTTTTGCCTCCTTTGCTACTTACAAGACATGTCATGTTTGAAGGTCAGAACGGGCCAAAATTTCAAGCTTTATGCAGCATCACTTACATCTCAGAAATTCTGGCCTTAACCCTTTTGAACAAGCTCATTCTACAGCTTTCAGTAGACACAGGTTTCATGATGAGAGGAATCTAATAATTTTTTTTTAAAGAGTCAGTAAAATACTCTGACTCATAGCCATTTCACTGTGGCACCTCCTCCCTCCTTCCAGCATGAAGGTTTCCACACCTGTGTGGTGAACAGGATCAGTAGACCAACACATATTAAAACTACCTCTCCAAAAAGCTCCTCATCTGTGAGCAGCACTGGTTTTTCCTACCTTACAAGGTCAGTGGAAACACCATGTTCTCACTTCTGCCTAGAAGTGGGTGTAACAGGGGTCAGTTCGAGGGAATATGAGTTTCCAGAAGGTTATCCACACTTAGCTACTTGCTCTTTGCTCTTTCAGAAAAGCACACAGAATAGATTGCATTTGTAATGGTTTTGCTGCCTTCTTGGATAGCAGTTGATACTGTGAAGGGGCAAACTTTGGCAAAGCCATCATTTCATACACTACAAAACATCATGCACAAATAAGGCTAAGACTCTTCAAAAAGGTATTTACTGAAAGTTACCTTTTTTTACTCAGAGGGTATTTCTCTACAAGCAATCAGGCTTAATATTTGTACCTATTTTAACATAGCCTTTTCAAAACATCTTTTGGCTTCTAATAAAGACTATTTCCAACTGCTGTGGCWGTGATTTTACCAAGCAGTAAACCCAGTGTTCAGGCTGCCACTGCCAGACCTAATCCACCACAGCCATCTGACTCAAAGCACGAACCTGGCACAAAACACATCCTGTCAAGTCCTGTTTGTTTCAAGATGCTCTGAATGGTTAATTTTGTGCCATCAGACTTTACACAGTTCCCATTTAYGTGGTTGGTTCCACATGATTTCAGTCCATGGAAAGGAGAGGCAGTAGGTACCAAGAGATGTGGAAAACGTGCTCTCAAGTTTGCAGCTGAAAGCTGTGCAGCTGGGTGTCAGGGCTAGGCACACAGCACCTAATCCTCTGCAGCAATTCCTGGCTTCTAAAACTAAAGTTGCCTGAGTAACTGTTTGGAAGGGGAGGGTAATGTTGTGCCTGGAATTACAGTGCCACAGCCTAAACAGACGTGCAGCTGCAACAACTCGTAAAACTGTTTTTAAAAGCCTTTCTCGTATGGGAACACTGGTGTAACTGGATTTGGAGCTGTACATCTTTTGTCTTGGGCGATGGCAGGGTTGGGAATAGTGTGCCTGGTGTTTGACAACAGTTCCCTGGATGAGCAACTGTTGCTTAAGCAACAACCCTCTGCTCTTTGCCACTGGCTAATTGACAACAACAGGGATTATGTGGGGAGGAGAGAAGATGTAATGTACAATTGCTGAGTGAGAGGAAGAGCAAGGGAGGAGGAAGGGTTCCCTTTAGACGGAACACRTGGTTGTGTGGTGGGGCACAGCTGTTCTGACCACTGTCCTGTCCCTTGGTTTCCCCTTTGTTCCCAGCAAGTCAAACTCCATGCTGCATGTCCGCTCTCAGTAAGTCCTGCTAGGAAGAGTCTGTCTTACTCACTCCAGGTTCAGAAATTCCACCTAACTTTGCTAAACACCTCTGCATTTAAGCCACAGTCCTCTTGCTCCTGCTTCTCATCAGGCTTCCTATGCCCACTGGCCTGGAAGTGTCACTCAGCCAAACCCATGTGGGATGTTCACCCCTTCTTCAATTAAGCCCTTTCTTCCTCTGTTTCCTCCTTCACGGAGTCTTTGCCCTATCTTTCCCGGAACAGCAGCCGCTGCCTGTTCTCCTAACCTGCTGCAAGCACCAGCTTGCCCTCTGACAACCAGGCAATATTTAACCCGAGTTTGACTCTTGGARGAGCTGTACCTTTGCAGTACCAGGGACTGGAGAAGGGGTTCAAGATTGTACAGTAGCAAGGGGAGGGTACTTTAAATCATGTAATAAAGACTAAAAAGATACTAAAAAACTTCCAGTGTTCACTCCAGCCCAGCTCTCCAACCTTTGCTGTTTCCACCAGTGCAACTGTTCTGAGGGGAAAAGTTGAAAATATTGCCTAAATAAACATATAAACCTTTCCACTTCACCTCCAGTAATTGTTCAGTCAACTGAAACATCGTTTCACTAGCCTGAAATAATCCCTAAGAATCAGCGAAGTGTATGAGCATTTTCCTGAGCACGCTCTCTGTGCACTCCCCTGGAATTGTATGGGCTTTTTCAAATGCTCAACACTTGGCCATGCCGTGGCTTTCCACGCTAGGAAAGCTGCACCACACAGGAYGCCCACTTGTTGTCTGAATGTCAGGAAAATCCATGAACACCAGAGGTTCACGTCCAAAAAGGAGACAGAGGAGTCCTGCAACTTTATTCGAATAAAGAAAGTCCACCGGGGCACACACCCATAGGGGTTTCTCTCTCGAGGTTTCGGAGGGCGCAGCCTCCTTTTATCCCAAACTCCCGGCCGCACGTTGCCCTCTTCCTTTCCCCATTGGCTGAGGTACCAGGAAGGTACCGCCTTCCCGAACCACCTCCCACATATTCCCCCGCTTGAACCTACTATTTTACCCCAAAGTTCAGAAACTCAGGCTTATGCAGACCCATTTGTCTGTTTCAGGAGCCAAACTGTCTGGGCTCTGCAACAAACCTGCTGCCCAAAGTTAGCAGAGACATTAAGACCTATTTCAAAAATGTTAACACCCATACTTGCACCCACCAAATTGTTTGTAAAGACATTAGCACCCATCTTTCCTATCATGAACAAAGCACCCAAGGGTGTTTCTTCCCCTTCTGTTCTCAGGGTAAGTTGTGGGGTTGCAGCACGGTTTCAAGAGAGGTTTCACTGGTGCAGTCACATCACTCAGTACAACACCGGCTAAAACCCAGGTTTAAGCAAGGCCTAACATTTCCTTTACATATGGAAAATGCAGTGCTCTATGCAGAGAAAATTACTTTTCTATTGTCCTCATTTTTTTTCTTAATGGGAAGCCAGAAAAAACCAAACAAACAARATAAAAGCTGTCATTAACAGCTGCCCTTCGCCTTTGACACACAGGTAAGTGCGTCTCAAACCCCCATTATTAATGTCTCCCTTTTTCACTCTTTTCCCAAGTGTCTCTGCAGCTCATCTTGAGCTAATAAACCACTGCCCACAAGGTAAGAAAGGAACCAGAAAACCCACCTCCCATTCATCCTTGCAGGGTGATCCTTGCCCCCAGTCTTTTGTTTGGAGGACTTGAAGGAAGGGGATTGTGTCTTACTGGGGGTGAAACGCTGCCCAGTATGATCCATCCTTTTCCTTTTCCAGTCTGGGTGAAGCGTTTTTCAGTCGGCATTACCTTTCTGTGCTAGGAGGCTGTGCCTAGGATAAGTAGATCCTTATCCCCATAGACAATGATGTAAGAGCTGTCATACTGCCTCGGAGGAAAGCTCTGCCTACCCCAGTACCTCGACTCTGATGGAGGCCATTAACACCTTCTGTTTCTGGAATTCAGGTTCTAGGGCTTTTTCAGCCAGAAGTCATGTAATGGCTCAGTCACTGATGTATTGCTTTTAAGCAAAATCGCCCAATCCTTTCCTTTTCATCTTTAGTTTTGGCCTTTAGAATGTGTTGTGGTACCAAGTTTCATAAACCAGATTGCCTGTGTTTCAAGGTGCACGTGACCTCTGAGCTGGCAAGATTGTGAAAATGTATGGTTAGGCCGTGCATTTGGGAGGAGAGCAAGAGAATGGCCAGCACTGACCCAGCAGCTGAACCAACACAGAGTCTTCATAAGCCACATGCAGACCATGGGATGCAGCTCCTCCAGCCTGCTGCAGCCACAGTGTACAAGAACACCCTCCGGTGTGCCGGCTGGCTCCACCAGAGCATTCTACATCTCTTTTTAAAGGTCTCTGCTGCTGACTGTTCCATACTCTTGATTTATTTGTCATTCCAGGGCATAAAACATTCCTGTAGCTCAGCTGTCTTCGTGGGCCTCTCCTGACATACTGTCCAAAGGTCATTAAATACAATATTCCCTCACCCACAGCCTCTCGGCTTGGAGGTCTGCCAAGCTGAGGCTAAGTGGTAGCACTCGTGGCTCCATGAGGCCTCTCAGGTGCTTAAGCAAACAAAGACTGGAGAGGAACAGATGCCTCGGTAGCAGGTTCAGGCAGCAGGTAGCAGGCTAGAAACACTCACTGGTTTCTGTGTGGGACTTCCTGTTCTCCCCTCCTCTTCTCAGGCTGAATGCCCTTGGAGGATGGTTCGCACTGTGTTTCTCTCTCAGCTTCTGCAGAAAGTTCTGTTTCTCAGTTATGTCCAAAGCAGCTTTGCAATTTAAAAGTCAGTATCTGCCCAAACCCCATCTTCTCTTTAGCAGCTGCATCAGCCGGGCTAAAGGGAATGTATTAGTATCTTAGGTAAAACTGGATTACCTGAGTCAAGTATGGTCTTCCTCTCCTCACTTATGTTTGCACTGTTTCAGCTCTTTACACATTCACTTAGTTATAGCCTAATCCCCAGCTCCTTGTAAAAAGGAAATAAATCTTTCCACTTGTTAATGTAGAATTAGCCACCCAAGCCTGCCAATTCAGAATCACACTGGACTATGACCCAGGGGGCCTGGCTGATTTTCTAATAGTCTGGATGAGGACACAGGGTTTGCCTACCTAAGGGAAAGAGAACTTCAGTGCTGACAGTAGTTGTCAGCAGTAGATGACAATTTGTGCCGAACAGGATCTCCTTAGCTCAAAGCAAAGACAGGAACAACTTTCTGAGCTGTTTCAGCCTCACTGGAGCTTGTTTTCACCTCAATTTCRGAAACACCACAGATCTGTTTGTGTCTATGCTGCAACCATGTGAATTTCTGCACTGATCTAACCTCACTTTTTACTGGTACCAGTTCTTTGCAAGCTGTGTATCAAACTACAAAGAGCCCTGAACAGGTCTGAYTTTGTTGAACACCAAACCTGTTACAGTTCTAAGTCTTCCACTCTTGCAATGCAGAAGACRCTGATGGCATTATTTAAATCCACATCAATTAAGTACTCATCCAGCTCCTGGAGAAGAATGTTGATAAAGTCATCCCAGCATGAAGGTTAGCTCTGCAAAATTGTACCAAGTCAACATTTTATCTACATTCATTGCACTTTTTTTTTCCTTTTCCCCCAGCTGCAATTGTTGTCTGTCCATTAAAGCAGATGTGATATGTTTACAGCTGCTGAAGGACATGAAAATGACCACAGGAGCTGACTGGGAGATGAATAACTCCCATTAGGCAGCAGCAGCAAAAGATATTTTTGGATTGCTGGCAATTCCAGTGCATCCTCAATAAAGACATCCCCCCACATGCTGATTACAAGGACACAGGAGGCATACAGAAGAAGGCTTACAGGAACAATGATGTCAGGGCTATGATCTCAAGGCCAAGTCTCATAGGATCCTGCACAATGACATCTAAATAAAGTTGTGCAGCAAAGACTGCATAAGTCTTGGTGCCAGGGAAGTCAAGGCAAATGCAGTAAACGAGGAAAAGCTCCCTTTGCAGTACTTCAGAGAATCTGGTCTTTAAGCAGGCAGTGATTCGTCTCCTCCAAATTCCACAGTGGGTAGTTTGAAGTCTGAATTATGGTATGGCTCAGATGGCCCTCACAGCAAAAGGTGTCAATCCATGTTACTGCTAATTGTCTGTAGGACTTAACTTTAGGGATGCAGGATAAACTTTTAAATCCAGTAAAATAATCCTGATACAACAGTTATTAGAATCGCCTACTATTTCCTGCTGTTGTGTGAGAAGAGTGATCAGGCAGGACATACTAGGACACTTCACGTGCAAGCCTTGCTTTGGCCTACTGTAGATGTAAACTTGCTACCGTTTGTCATAGTTGCTTGCTGCTCTTTCCATGTTTGGCCTTCTCTGTTCATTCCAAGTCACACTGCAGCAGAAAAGAAACACGGATGCACGGCCAAGTCACTTTTCTTCTGCTTGGCGTTTTCAGAAGCACCTGGTATCTTTGAACATACGTCTACCTACAGGATTTGCAACAGCATGATTGTGGAGTGGCTGAGCTAGCACATCCTAGGCCAGCTTCCTGGTGATACAAGTCTTAGTCATTCCTAAGTTAGGACGGAAAGGATGTTTTCAGGTCTCCTTGCTGCCAGTTCACCAGCCCTTAATCTGCTCCAATCCCCAGCTGCCATACTGTACCTTTGACAAAAATGCTTCTCTGACAGAAAGCTAAAAAAGTCTTTCCACAGACATACTGCCCACAAAGGTCAATTCACAGCCTGACAGTCGGCTCCCGTGACTTCATCGCTATCTACTCCATCCATTCCCAGCTGAATGCACTTTTTACAACTGCTCGTCCTTTCCTTGCTAAAGAAACATTGACCCCCAGCAGGAACAGAGAGAACTCTAAGATGGAACAGAGTGGGAGATAAGATATACAGGCCGCATAAAGGGAGGCTGCTGATTATTTTCATTAGCATTGGCAAATCACAGCTGCAATAGAAAAAGAGGTGTCAGAAAGTGAAGACTGCTGCAGCTGCACACAATATTAGGAAAGCAAAAGAACTGGCTGCAGAGGAAGGTTTCAGCAAAATATGCCAAGTGATAAGGAGCCTCTCCCACACAGCCCTCAACCCTGAGCTGCCCCAATAGGTACAGAAGGAAAACAAGGGACCTGACATTATGTTTCATTAGACACAACATGAGACAACAGCATTGATTGCTAGTACACGTTGCATTGCTGTGAGATTTTAATACTTTTGTGGGTTTGCTCTTACTTCACAGGCAGCTGGGCTATTTCTGAAAATATTAAGAATACTAGTTTGCTTTAGTAAGGAAGGAAAAATACAGCACTTGTAATTGGTGCTAAGTGCACAACAGTCTGTGTGCAAGTGCTGCATTTTCAGCTTTTAGACAGCTGTGCAGGCAGGTAGGTATTGCTTGCTGCTTTACGTCAGTAATTTCTCTCTGCAACAGCTCCTAGTGCTGGAAATTGTGCCACCTGGCTTAATTCCCCTTTTGGAACTTGGTGATGTAAAGTGATGATCACAGAGGAATTTTATTTTTAAAACCAACCACCTACCGTCTTGCCTTGGTGCTAAGTCAAACACACACCATGGTATCCAGGGAAAAGAGCAAGGTGCACAGCATGAGAGTCTGCAGAACTAGCCAAGATCTGACCTGGCAGCTGAGTCACAAGACAGAGCAGCGCAGAGAAAGCTTATCTCTGTCCATCTTTTTTTTTCCTTTCGTCACATGCTTCATGAGAAGTCAGCTGTAAAACCAGGAGTTTTGTTTCTGTAATGAGTTTTAGCTTTGTATGAGGATGTAAGCCTTGTCAGAGTATGAGTAGTTCTGGTCCCAAGTGCCAAACAGAATTGGCATTTAACAGTTTAAGCATTTACATGTGCCTTGCAACTATGAAGTTGCTGTGAAAATGCTGCCAAAACCCCACCCAGGAGCAGGAGGGAGACTAGGAGCTTCCAGATCTGATGTTCAGGAAGGAAGCTCAAGGTCTCTCACAAATATCAGCTCTAAGCTGCCTTCCACAAGTTTTCACTCGGGAGCATCAGCAACATTTGAYGAAGGAAACACTGGCAGCAGGATTTGCAGGCCTCCATTTAACCCCAGTTTACAACTGCCAAGACATTGAACTCTGTGTGTAGAACACGTCTCTGTTCAGCAGTGACACATCCTCCGTGTAAGAAGCCAAAACAGCAGCTTGGGCTATCTCTGTGCAGTGTTCTGCTCTGTCCACAACCAGGAACAGCAGCAGTGATCATAAATTCTTTTGAAGGGTTCAGCTCACCACCTTGTAAAAGCAGGAACTTGCTGACATAACAGAGCTTTTCTGCAGACTCAGATCCCAAACCCTGATTTACAAGAAAGCCTTCAATTCCTTATAGGGCTCAGTGTTTTGTTATTGAAAATTTAATCAATGCAACAACTCTTTTCCCAGTATTGTTTTATTTTATTAAAACAACATACAGCTTACCCACTCTGCATCTGAGGGTAAAGGATGGTATTACACAACCCAGGAAGTGGATGATGTGACAGACAACTCTGAGAAAACAAACAATGCCATCCCTGCAGGCCTCAAGACAGCGATTTAAAGACAAAAATACTCCTTATTCACTTATTTCATTCCTTTATCAAAGGGAAGGGCAAAAATATCCTACAGATTCAGAAGCTATGCAATTAATCAGATTTATGTATTAAATCACACTTCATGCAGAAACTATAAATACATAAATAAAAATGAAAAGATTGTCRAAAACATTTCATAGCATATTGTAATTTGAGAGCAAACTTTGGCTTCAAGCTACCCAGTTAGAAAAAATCCAGTTTCATTGTTATGCAATTAGTTGGCAAAGCAAATATTGACTGTGACCAGCTTAACCTGAATACACTTAAAAATAAGTAAAGACTCCATATTTAAAATACATTCTTTTGCTACACTATGTCATAAAGGTAAGAGATTTACCATGGACTTCTCATAAAAGGTAGAGCCTTTCCCTTTTTAGGTTCATAGTGCAGGCTATTAATGCAGTTATTTTCCCCCAACCCTCAGGTAGCTCTGCGAAGCAAACCACCACTTTACCCTCAAGTTACCAATTTCATTTGATACTTTCCAAATAACGCTTTTAAGTACACGCACTTTTTCATGAAGCACTTTTTCTGTCTGTTGACTTCATAAAGATTTCTGGGTTTTGCTGGTTTGGTTTGCTTGTGTATTTTTTTTTGTTTTCTTTTCTTGTTTTCTCTCTTTTGGTTGCTTAAGGCACACAACGAAGTTGGGTGTTACCGTATGAGCTTCTATACTCATGAATGGACATGGCTGCTTTCCGGTGAGTTATGCTGGAGTCAGTTTCTTAGACTAACCAGACCTACTGAATCTCCTTGTGCAGATGCACTTCGTATCAGCTGAACAGCACTTTGCTTTTGCTGTAACAGCAGATATCAGTTCCCAGACACAGTACTTTCACAAGGCTGAAAGATAACGCTTCTCTGGCTGCTGCCAGCATACACCAGCTGCGCACACACAAACACTTCTACACTCTGTTAGCGTGGCTCTGGAGAAGAGCTGTGATCAAGCAGCCCATTTTTCACTCTTCCTCTCTCTCCACAACCCTGAGAAATTTCTCTGCTTTTTATCCAACAATGCCTCTTGCAGGAGAGAGTAAATCACCCAAGAACTGTATGACACTTCACAGAGGCCCCAAAATATCATCACAGAACAAAGCGAGGCCTCTCTGCTTCCCACTCTTTGACAGCACTTTGTTTTTAAAAACCACAGTTGGGGAAGTTTACATCCTGTTAGATATTCAAGTTCCTTTCTTTGCTTAGTATCAAGGCCTGCTGTGTCCCAGAGATTCTACCATCTTTGCATTAAGGACATTCCCTTCCCTTTCGCAATGAGCACCTTTGGTTTACTGTGCCCTGGACAGGCCATGCAGCAGGACAGACCATTCCCATCACAAGTTTTCACAGCATTGCCAACATCCACCATTAAAAGGAAATGTGGCCTCAGTGCAGGCAAAATGTCTGTAATCATCTGAATTTAAATTACCTCAGTCTTCCAGAAACAGGTCCAAATTTCCAGACTACTTATTTATTTACCCCCATAACTTATAGACAAAATCCCATAGGTTTGCACAGTCACCCTGGATAAGCTCTAAAACATTGAGAATCCATGAATCTGCACATTTTGGCTCCAACAGTCACATAGCACAGATACAAACATATTAATGTTAGTCTCTTTATAATAAATACAGTTTTGCTCCTGTCCACTGAGGAAGAACTCCAACATTTATCTGAGTAGCTGACTGCACTTACAGTAAAGTTCACATGAATTCTGCAAAGGCAAACAAAAGTAGCTTCAAAGAACAGCACTCCTTACATATCAGGTAGATGCTGGACTATCAGGAAAGAGGAAAAAATATCAGAAATCCTGGATCAAATGAAATTAAACCCAAAACATGAGTAATAAGATACATGCTTTGAAAATCTGGTAAGGCTGTCATTGCCATAATCCMTCAAGTACAGTCACTGTAACATCATTCTTCTTAACTTGGATGAGCTTTTTCTGCATGACATGCTGCTGATTTGAAATAATGGATGTTCCAGCACCTGTGATACCCTAAACAGCAGTGAGAGTCCACAGAGAAAGTGAGGAGTTCTTTGCCTAGTCCTTCATACCTCATATTCCCTTCTGAAGTATACTACTACTAAAAGAAGTACAAGTACACAGCAAGATTTAGTTCAATCACTCTGATGTAATAATGTCAAGGATTTCATCTTCGTTTTGTGCCCCCAAAGCCTGCAAAGAAAAAAAAAAAAGTCAGCTCCACCATGGCCTTTCCACTGAACTCTCTAGCTCTAAAAAGGCTAAAGGTGGCAAGGGAGATGAGGTAAACATTCACATGAAGTGGAACAGCAAGCAACTGTGGGCTGACTGGCCTGGAAACTATTCTGCTCTTGCAGATTAGACAACCTGCATTCTACAGAGAACGTGTCTGGGCACGTTTGCTAGAAAAGGGCATGCGCAGTGCACATCAGAAGGGAAAGCCTTAAACTAATGCACCTTGCCAGTGAAGACAAGCCCAATGCTGGTGGTGCCATGCCCACCGCAGGCCTGTGGGGAATTTCATGCCCCAAAATGGTGCCCTACTTCCATAGGGAATGGAAGGAAGGAACATCATTACATGCCACCTACACCAACTGGTAAAATAAAACAAGAGGCTTGTTGAACCTCAACTAACATCTGCATGTTTTTGATAGGTCAAAGTCTCTTGAGCTTCAGGAAATTAAAAGGTGTTTTGCCTTACCAGAAGCAGTTCTTGTTCCTGAACTGCTGCCTTCTGTGGAATTCCTTGAGTATCCGTTCATAGGAGGTGCAGCTGTGGGATCTGTCCACATACCGTGATACGGGGAACGCGGCTGTGCTCTGGCATGAAACAAAGTAGAAGAAAGGCTCCATCAGTGGCCTTAGGAAAAAATAAAAGATACCATTCCAAACAAGAGAACTGACTGCACCTCCAAGGGAAAACTGTAAGCAGTTATTTCAAAGCTGGAAATGTTCCTATTTAATGTCTTTAACACGTTGAGAGCAAGGATACCCAGTGCTGTGATACCATAATCTGTAGACTTTCAAAAGGAAATTAAGCTTTGTTCTTCAGAATAAGCAATTCTAACACTTGCAAATGAGGACATTTTTCTCCCTGAAATTTTGACCTTAGATTCTGTCAGACAAGAAAGAAGTTTGAAATCTGAAGTTTAAATGCATTTTGGCAACACCTACATCCCAGCCATGTTTGGCAAGAGAAAACATTCTCCTGTTAACTATTTTGAAAAGGTCATATCAGTAACACTAACATATCATGGTCTTTGACTCACTGACTTCAAATTACTTGCTTCCATGGATATGGAATTTCCTGCCGTTGAAATTTACAAATAGCTCGCTCACACTTCCTGGCATCAACATTTTGAGGCACATAATTTCAAAAGCCTAAAAAACCAAATGGAATGATAGTGGACCAAAGACTGTTTAAAACAAAAAGAAGCCCAAGTTAGGAAGCTTGTTCATGTATTTGGACTTACTTAAATACATCTCTAATCTTGAACAACAATTTGTGGCTACTGAATTGGGGGTGTGTGTAGAAATCAGGGAACTAACCTGTATGTAGATACTACATAAAAATAATGCCTCAACACAAGAGTCATGTATTTAAGACTTAAGAAATACCAGGCCAATAAAAACTAACACATTATACCTTAGAAATATTCTTAGCAGAATTAATATAAGGCTTCTGTTATTAAAAATAGCCCACAACTTTACAATGAAGATGCTTAGCACACTCCTGTCCATAAATCTTTCTCTCTAATCTGTTACATTACTACAGGAATAGACTTGATACACATGCAAGTTATTTGATAAATAGATAAAACTGCTCAGGCTCTGAAGATTCCCTGTAGGAATCTCATATTTTCTCCAGTGAAGCCTAGAATGGCAGCAATTGCTCTCTTCAAACTGTTAATCTAAAAATGATGCATTCTACATGTCTAAAAGTCCATAGCAAATATGGCCATCCAGACTTATTTTAGGAAATATTACACTGATATCAGAGACCTGTCTACAGATGATTATATGCTTAATATGACTATGTGTGTTTTAAGGCATTCTGCAGATAAATTGTTTAAATGCTCAATTTAAATTTGCAGGCCATCATGCCAAGTCAGAGGAAGCAGAATTAAGTACCTCAGTCTTTCCAATTTTTCCTCAGAAACATGTTTGAAATGTCTCTGGTCCTGGAGCTACAAATAGCTGCTCAAAATTCTTCTAGCAATAAGATTTTATAGCTTGAATGACACAGGCCTGAAAGCTTAGAAACAATGTCAACATAGTATATGGCATACCCCCAGAAAGCTTAAATGCTTAAAATCTGATAATATGCATATTTTACCTGTAACTGCCTGCCAAGTAGCCTAGCAAGCCTCCTGTTCCTAATCCAGTCCAAAATCCTGGTCCCGAACTGGTTCCATGATGGGAATGAGTTCCAAAGCTGCTGTCATCTTAAACAAAATGCAGATAGGAAGCATCAGTTAGTAATAGCCTAATCCTCAGGCCAGCTGTTGCAACAAGGTTCTCTCTTGTTAGAGATAACAGAAAATTAGACAACAAACTGCTCCTGATTTCAGCAGATTCTTGATCAAGCTTAACTTGAAAGGCCTCATATTTCAGAAAGCTGGAAAACCCACATAAATGTACACTACTGTAAAGAGTTCTATGTTAAAAATGTGCTTCCACTTCATCTCACAGCCCTGATATTTGCAAAACATGGAAAGAGTCCCTGCCTGCTGATCTATAAACAGACAAGTTAGAGTAAAAATAGAAAAGGAAACGAAGAAAGAATAATCTGCTGAAGGTCACAGAGCAGACCAGAAGCAGATGCAGGAACACAAATCAAGTAGGTAACGCTGCGCGGCGAGCAAACCACAAAGACACGGGGCTCCTAATCTCACTGAGCACAGCTGCACAATTTGAGTCACAGAGGCTCACTGTAACGCTAACATTACTGGTATTGTTCCTGGTAATCCTAGTCTGGCACTTGTTATCAAAAGCCAAGCTAACTGCAATCACATTGCAAAGTTTTTATTATGCATGAGTCACCAAGCTTGACAAATACCTTGATGAAACTGTAGGTTGTGGGGGAAGGAGTCACAAATTTTTTTTACATGCGACCTGTGTAACATGAGGTTCTGAGTCAGAACAAATGTCTTCCATTTAGAAATGAAAAGAGAAAATACAAACCCGAACTAGAACAATTTCCTGGTCTAGCAAAAATCATGGATGCAAGAATAAGCTCAACTGCAGGCTTAACACATAAGGAAGTATAAAAAGGACTGAATATAATATTAGGGTCTCCCTGAAACATGCCCACCTGAACAAGTGGGCCAGAGATGACATAGGTAAAAATTATAGAGGGCCTGGTTTGTCTTCAAACTGGTATGGGTTGTTTGAAGTAATAGAAGAAAAAACAATAATGAAATAATCAGTTTCAGTCTACACTGGATTTGATGTTGAATTTCATTTTGAATGTGTGGGGAGAAAGATAAACTCTCATTGGGATGATATACCATTAAATTATGCTGATTTGGAACAACAACAAAAAATTACTTAATTTGCTGCAAAAACAATGTTAATCAGAGATGAACCAACTCATTTGTTCAAAAGCACCATAACCAAACACTGACTCAGAAAACAGTAATTTTTTGTTGAAATATCTAGAGTAAACATTAAGAATCATGTCAAACCACTAACAGAGAGAAAGCAAAATTTAATTAAGATAGTCTAGCTAAACAAGTTTCACAGGACACATTCTGCATGTTAAGGGGATTTAAAATGAGGCAAATTAAATATTAACAGTAATATGTGAACAACATTGCTTTTCACTACTGTCCAGGCTTCAGAAGACTAATACATTCCTGGAACACATGGACATACACACTCAGAGATGTGCTTTTGCTCTGCTCCTGCAATGTAAGGCAGACACTAAATGCATGAAGTAGCCTAACACTTAGTATTTTTAATTTGGCTCCACATTTCAGAGTTTTCCTCCTTACTTTGTCTGAAATCTAAAGAGACATCACATTTTACTAAAAACATCACAAATTAAACATTATATGTCTCCCAATGCGTATTTTAAGTGTCTCAGTTTTCCCCAATCATCAAGAAAACATTCTCAAGGCCCTGCCCTTGCTAGATTTGAGACTCCTGCAAAGAAAAATACATTGGGGCAATTAATTGACAAGGAACTGAACAGAAAAAATTGAAAATAACTCTTGGCTGTTTTGCCTGAGCCCAGTGTGACAGAGCCACATGTCACAGCCAAGGCTCTTGTTGACCACCACATACATCCATCCAGTGCCATGCCCACACACGGCCACTGATGCACACAGAGCACAGACTGTCTGACATAACTACAAGCAAACATAAAAAAAAAAATGCCAACAGAAGCAGAAGATTCCCTTTAATTTTCTGGTGCAGGTACAGCTGAAAGTTTCTGCTGTGCACGCCCTGCACAACGGTATCCAAAAGAATTACACTGCACCCTCTGTTGGCCAAGCTGCTTGAGCAAAACTTGGAGAAAGCATTAATAAGTATTATTTAAAATATAAACTTTTGACTAAGTAAACTTAATCCTTGCTATGTATTTTCTTGCCAAAACCCCTTCTCTATTTTACAAAAAAAAATTAATTATGTAAATTGTGCGAATGTAATTTAAGTTCCAGTGCTGTGAGCAGCTGGCATGTTTACAGCCAGTTAAATGAGTTAGTCAGACACCAGATGAGTAATGTTTATTTCCCTGAGACACTACTACTGCCTAAGGAAGACCATTTGTTATGTGACAGAAATCACCAGTTTTCTGGGAAAAGAAAAACTGCCTCTTTTCCCAGCAGCAGCCTTGTCACTGCTTTTGTAATTTTCAACTTCAGATGAAAGGCCCCACATGAGATTCAGATGTTGTACCCTCTAATGACTGTTCACAGACATGGTTCTTTGCTCTGGGAACCAAATCTTTCAGCTGCTGGGACTACACTGCAGTCCTGTTAAACAGAGGACTGGTACATGATACTCAACTCCATCAACTGCTTTGTGAATGAAATCAGGGCTGAAAGACCGTTCTGTAAAGTTTCAAAGTGCTCCTTTGGCATGGGTTTGTTTCTGGCTGTGTAAGACCATTCTCTTTTCCAGATCACCTATGACAATCATTCTCCCTGTCACGATCCTGCTATTTCACAGGTGATGAAGAGAATGCTTGCAGAGCATGGGGAGATGGCTTTTCAAAGGTTCAGAGGGCAGCCTGCCCTGAAAGCCTGTGGAAAACCAAGCCCTTATTTCCTCTTTTGAACAAAGAGCAGAATGCAAAGCTGGCAAGCTCTTCGGCAGTCACCTGCAAATGCTGTGGTTTTAACTCTATCTCAGCTTCCCTTACCACCGATAAAACAGGACAATCCTACTTGCTCTTTTGAATACTGTAAATGGCTCACAGCCCTACCTGTGAAGGTGGATTTAAAACCAGGAGGAGGAGGTGCCTGCTGACTCTGCCAGAAGGGCTGAGAGAACCCATCACTGTCCCCAGAACTCTGCTGAGACTGCTGGTTGTTGCTGAGGAAGAACTTGTATACTCCAAAAGCAAGAATGAGAAGAACAATTACAACAATTGCTCCAGAACCAGAATCAGAGTAATCTTTCCTTGACTGGTAATAGCTAGAGCCAAAGCTTCCAGAGTTCTTCACTTTCCTTTCGCCTTCCTCAGTCAGCTCCAGCCTGAACAGCAAACTACAGGAGCCTCTCAGGATGTAAGGATCATCTGGGTAATCGTAGCCTTCACAGCTCACTTCTAGTTGTCCAAAACGGTACGCATTTTCCAAGTCTGCTTTGCACTGCCACTGAAAAAATAAACACAATACAACGTAAAACATACTGCCCCAAAGATGAAAACACCTGTCTGCTTCCCCAAATATGCCCTGAAATAAAGCTGTAATTGCTAACAAATCATCTAAGGGGCATAGGRTAAGAAATTTCTGTGCACTCCTATTCTGAAAAGGAGTAGGAATTTGATGTTTAAACGAATTTTAAATCCTAAAATTWAAAAAAAAAAAATCTTATCTTTCAGAACACTGAAGAGTCACAACTCTGGAAGATTTTGTTGTTCTTCACTGGACAAGTTTTTCAAATATCCCTTCTTTGGATACAGCAATACTTCTAAAAACATGCTGTACTCTGTGCAACAGCTACTTAATAAATGCCTGTCCTGTGCAAACTCGATGGCAGCTCCAAAAACATAATGTGTGAGCCTGAAATGCAGTGCACCCTATTCCATTTGTGTCTGTGCAGAAATCAAGAGAAACTGGGACACACATCATTAGGCATTCATATGCAATACTTAACAATTATAGTGGGGATTCTCTGGTTGAATATAGGTGGATTCTCTGCCTCACATTTCCTTGAGGTACCCAAACATAGGGATCTCTAATGGCACGTGACATGTATTTTGGAGAGGAAATAAAAAAGTAGTTGTTTCTAAATTAGTAATTCAGGACAGCGGTACCAACTGTCGATTCAGATTTGACTGTTCTTTCACAACACTGTATTGGTTTTAACAATTACTTTCAGCCTTTATTCCTGGTTATCTATTGACAGGAGCCTCGGTAASAGCTAACAAAACAGAAGGTCATGACTATTTACTGACTAGCACTCACATCCTAAGGTGCAAGAAAAAGTCAGGCAAGTCTGAAATTTAGTTTTTAAAAGGTAGAGCTGACGTGAAGCAAATATTTAGAAGCCCCTTCCACGCTACTAAAAAATGGAAATCCACACAGCAATAACAATTCAAGAGCATCCTCTGGGGTTTACAAGAGTTTGATTTTATAAACTCGAGCACGATTTTATTTAAAACCAACAAAGGTTTTCTATGCCATGCTTTTACATTAGCTCCTTCAAAGATATTTCAAACATATACCTATAGCAGTTTTGGAAAATCCAAACCTAGAAGTATTCAGGTTAAGTTTTACCTGCAAGAGTTCATGCACCTGAACTGACAAACTAGCGCATTACTCTTTGCTCCTTCAGAACTTACCAGCTTGGGGGAAGGTGATTTCACAAACAGTTAAACGAGTCTGAAACTGTTACCTGTACATCATAGCCATCCCATCCTTTGTTGTAACACTGAACAACCTCAGGGACACGGGAACACCCCGCAGAGCCTCCTGTGCACTGCAGCTGAGGGACCGCAGCTGTCCGCCTGGATGTCGTGTATYGCCCTCTGTGGAGAGTGAGCGCCTGAACATCCCGCAGCAGAACCTTCCCTGGAACACGCAGCACAAAGAATCACAGAAGCCATYAGGCTGGGAAAGACCTTTGCGATCACCGAGCTTAACCTCAATAAACAAGCCCTACCACGTCAACCAGACCATGGCACCGAGTGCCACGTCCAGTCTTTCCCTAAACACTCCAGGGACGGTGACTCCACCACCATCCTGGGCAGCCCATTCCAATATTTAATCACCCTTCCTCTGAAAAAATTCTTCCTACTGCTTGTCAGCGCTTGTGCAGGTGCAGTCCTCTAATCTACAAGGGCCTCCTCTCAGGAAAAGGCTGCAGATACAGAGGCCGAAGCAGTAAGCCTGCATCTTTACGAGAAGAAGCTCCAGGAAGCATCAGACGCCCAGAGGGGAACATGGCAGAGCTCCCCATTTCCTTCTGAGGCGGCTCTGGGCTATTCCTCGCATACAGACAGCCACCACTGACCGCAGTGCGGGATTACTGCTGCGACACAAGCCGATACAGACGGAGCCCAAACCCAAACGCCTTCCTAGCGCGGACTCCGGCACAAGCCCTTCTTCCCCCGTGCCGGCCGCCGCTAAACCGGCAGCACTGCGCAGTGCCGGGCCGCGAGGAGCCGCCAACGCGCCGGGAGAGGCGGCAGGGGCGGCTGAGAACGCGCTGAGCCCCCCTTACCCCGCGGGTCTCACCCGGTCGGTCCCAGCCCAGCACGGTCGGTCCCGCGGCGGCGCAGAGCAACAGGACGAGCAGCGCAGGGCCCGCCATGGCAGCACCGATGCGCACCGGCCTCCTCCCGGGGGGGCGCCCGCGCCGGAACGGGCGGGGCTTCTCCGCGGGCCCCGCCCCCACTGCGCCGCGGGGCCAATGGGCGTAGAGGGCGCGGCGCTTCCCGCGCTTCGCGCAGGGGGCGGGGCCGCCACCGCGAGACCTGCGCGCGCGCCACGTACGAGCGTCACGGGGCCGGACCGGGAGGGGCGGGGCACGGCCCTCCCCCCTGCCGGAAGCGGTTTCCGCTTCCGCGCGGCACTTCCGCTTCCCGGCGCGCGCCTCTCCGGTGCCGCGCGGTTCGCGGGACGGGCGGCGCCATGGCCGGAATCAAAGGTGCGCGCAGGGCGGGGCGGCGCGGGGCGGCGCGGGGCGGCCGCCCGGTAACGGCGGGAGCGCGCGGCCCGCGCGGGGAGGGGCCGGGCGGGCCCTCGGGCGGGAGGGGCCGGGAGCCGCCGCGGGAGCCCGAGTGCCCCCGCTCCGCCGGGCGGCCGGGGCGGCGCTGAGCCCCGCGTTTGTTTGCGGCCGGTGTTTGACACGGTGCGTTGTGCCTTTCATATCGGTTCGATCTGTTCTCGTTGTAGCTCTGATCAGCCTGTCCTTTGGGGGAGCGGTCGGACTGATGTTCTTGATGCTCGGATGTGCCCTTCCCCAATACAAGTATCGTGCACTCTCTTTCTGTTCTTCATTTCTTTTTTGTGTGTCTGCAACTGCACAGTAATCCGGCTTCCATAATGGTGGATTGATAAATCCTCTCTGTGTAGGAGAGGCCTTAGGTTTTTTGGGTGGGGTTTCGGGGGATTTTGTTTTGGTTGGTTGGGCTTTTTGGCTTTTACTTCAAAAGATTGGGGTCGGAAAAAAAAAATCTAGAATTTAATTAACCCTAAAAAGTAATGGCAGCAGAAGTTAAACTACCAGGCCTGGCTGCAGACTGTGAAAGGATGCGCTGCCCTGACTGTCTCGACTGGCGTCCCGCTGGGGCTGACAAGCAGACAGCAGCATCCCCTGAGGTGGGCGGCAAGTGTGTGTTATCCAGGGAAGCACGTGCATTTCCTGTGGCTGCCTACTGATAGCTGGGCTGTCGGTGACTATCGGGTGGATCTTTGGCTGTGTCCCACACTGGTAATGTAGCATCTCCAGTGATTGCAGCTGCTATCTGTACTTTCTCTACATTGATTCCTATCTCTTAGTTTTCCAGAGATACCAAGTAGCAGACCAAGTGTTCAGATAGTAAGGCCTATGCCTTTGACTCTTTGCAAGTGAATGCTGATTTTACAGAAAATATTTTAAATTTACTTATTCAGTGTTGAATAAATACCAAGTATCCTGTTACTGGTTGTGAATTGCAGTTCTCTACATAAATGAGTAAAATTCTTATGCCAGCTTTCATTATAAAACCAGCGCTAGTGACACAAATGCTTGTGAAGGAGATCCTTATGCGGTTGCCCTTCAAACAATGCAGTAAAGTTTTACTGAAACAATGTGCACTTGTGTTTGTGTGCCTGAGAAATCTAGTCTGGGGTGCTGCAAGCAACAAACCAAAGTGTTGCCAGATATGGTGGTGTACTTCTTGTAGGTTCCTGCCAGTTGCACTCAGATTTAAAAAAATGAAAGTCTTGGTTCCCTACAGTGGCTGAGTATGGGCCGAGAACAATACTCTGCTCCATGTGTGCTCTGAAAGCTTATCGACAAAATGATGTAAGGGCCCTGCAAAGGTATCTCTGCAATTCTTAAGTACAGCTGACAGGATAAACTTGGAGTTAAGCTCACCTTGTGAGGTGGCATTAGATTTAGGCTTGCTTTATGAATATCCTGTTAGTGAGCTCTGCTGCCGCTGAGGTCAGCCAAAGCCACTCACAAACAGTCTGTTGGATTAATATCAGCTCATTCCAAGGCAAAGGATTTGCCTTCTCTGGGCTTGTCTGTCTTTCCTAAATGGGGATGCTGGATGGGGAAAATTGCATTGATTTTAGGAGGAGCAGGAAGTAAATCCAGTTAACTAAAACTTTTCTTTTCTTTTTCAGCCAGTACTGGCCACTGTTTGTTCTGTTTTTTTACATCCTTTCCCCTATCCCATACTGCATAGCAAGAAGATTGGTAGATGACACAGATGCTACAAGTAATGCCTGCAAGGAGCTAGCAATATTCCTTACAACAGGCATTGTGGTCTCAGCGTTTGGGCTGCCCATAGTGTTTGCAAGAGCAGAACTGGTTAGTAATATTTGAAGCTGTGATTGCTTTTTTTTTTTTTTTCTAGAAAACTTTGTTCTTTGTGTTTTTTGGGTTTTTTTTAATTGAAGGTAAAGCTTTCATGCACTAAATAATTCTTATAATTACATACTTTTAGAACCAGAATAAGAGTTCTTTTGGCAAGAAAAATCAATACAGAAACAGGAGCATGGCAGAACATTGTGATTGCCAATTGCTTCACGTGGTCATGGAATAAAGCCTAACAAAGCAATGCAGAGAAAATGAGACAGAAAATACTGTGAAAACTTAACAGGGAAGTAACCAAATACAGAAGTGTAAAGAATGCTTTGAAGACAGTTTGTGGAATAGTTGGGCTAAAGCAGCATGAATAAACAAACAAACAAACAAATGCATTTTTGTACTGCCTGTAAATGATATTGGTGTAATTTTTTTAAACTTCCAGGTTCTCATTACATACTTCCTGGTACACAGCTTTTCACTAAAATACTTTAAAAGTTCACTTTTAAAGTGAATGTCAGAAAGCACTACCAAGTCAAAAAACATGGAGTGCACTTTTGTAAATGTCTTTAGGCAAGAACAGTTCAAATGGGCAGTCTGAATGCCTCACATCCTTTGAGTAATCCACTTACTCTCCTGTGAAAACATCCACCTGCTTTTTTGTTGCTGGGGTTTTAAAGACCTTAAATATCTGTTTTAAACAGATATATATTACAGCATAGCTGGGCTGCAGATGTGTTTGATGCTGTTGTCTAGCCTTACTTTACATACGAAACCAGTTGTGCTTGCTAGCCAATGCTTTGAGTACAGCTGGAAGAAACTTGCAGTGCTGCTTGGCTGGCTGTGAATTTGTCAAGTAATTTTGGGTAAACCCAGCCTGCTTGGTGTAACCACAAGTAATGAGACATCGCCTCTTGCATCATGGACATGTTACTGAACTTTGCTGAGAATGGGACAATAAGATGTTACATTTGTCTTGTTAGGGTTCAGCTCCAAACGTGTCTAACTGAATTCCCCCTGTTCACAGATTTACTGGGGCGCATGTGCACTCGTTCTTACCGGGAATACAGTCATCTTTGCCACGATCCTAGGATTTTTCTTGGTCTTTGGCAGCAACGACGACTTCAGCTGGCAGCAGTGGTGAAAGGAAGATAAGAGAACTATCCACAGGCATCTTGTCATGCAGTGGCCATCCATACAAATGAGAGAATGGGCAATAAAGAGAAGTAGCGTAGCAAGCCTCTTGAGTATTCTAGATGCTCCTTTTGACGTTGTTCGTTCTGAGTGTACTACTGTTGCTGACAGGGTTTCTACGTTTTTATGAAGTGGAGAGATGATTGATTTCATTTTTACCTATGGTATGTTTTTAGGTGCTCTCTTGGTTTAAAATTGTCATCCTTCTGTCCAATGTTTTATGTGAAGCTTTAAACCAGGAACAACATTTAAACATAGTTTCAAAGATTTAAAGTTGGGGGGTTTTGGTGGGGTTTTTCTTTGTTGGTGGGGTTTTTTTGGTTTGTTTTTTGTTTTTTAAGTTAAGCATTAATACTATGTTACATTTTTTTTTTTAATACCAGGATTAAATTATATACAAGCTGAATGGAGGTAAGAGATTGTCCACCACCATTGCCAATTACCAGATTAATAGATTGTTGTTATATTTTAGCAGAGGCAGGGTGGGTTGGAGAGTACCGGTTGCAGTTTTTCTTCTGCTCATACCTCAGACTGGGTGATGAATGTTGACAGCCTTCATTTCAAGAGAAGGCTGAGGAGCAGGTAGTGTTATTTGGGAGAAGAGTCCTAAATTTTAACACCACTAGCTCTTTTACCTGCTTTGTTACCGATTCTGTGGATGTGACATTCAAATACTCTGTAAATGTATTGATGCTGACATACAAAACTGAAGTGTATTGTAGGGGAAGAGAAAATGATGTTTAAATTCCATTTTTTAAAAAAAGTATCTTTTGAACTCTTTCTATTTATAAGTATTGTATGGTTTTGAAGTTTTATGTCCACTTTTTACCACAAAGATGGTAAAATGTTCATATATGGAACTACTGGTCTGTGTTAATTTGAAGCATTTACAAAGCTATTTCCTCCTCCCCCTTTTTAATTTATTTTATACATAGCATATATATATAAAAATATATAATAAAACAGCTTTTAAAATGTAGATTAAAACTTTGTGTTAAACTTGCCTGAGTTTTTCCCCCCCCTTTTTTTTTCTTTTTTTTTCCCCCCCTCAATGCAGCTGAGGCACGACTTTTTCGRAAGTCACTGGCTGAACTGATTTCACTGACTGTTTTTAAGTTCTTATGCACTATTGGTTAATAAGATTTACTGTTATGTCTGTAGCTGTAGCTTGTGTTCTGTAAGATTGCACATGTAGCTTCAAGTATTTAAGACAACTTTTCTGCATACCTCTCAATTGTCCGGATTTTTCGTTTGAGGAAATCTGCCATTAGACACTCCATCACAACACAGTTGAGGAGTACCACTTAACCAGGTTTGCGTGTACCATGTGCAGTGATGGCCTTGACCAAACTTACTTCTAAACTGTATTTTTCAATTCTTTAAAAATAAGTCTATGAAACGTAACCATGTGGAATTAAAAGCTGACAGTTGCCTAGGTTTTGGTTAACAGTATGAAAAGGCAGAGAACTGCAGGTCTTAGCTGTAGTACTTGTGCATGGATGCAAACAAAGTATAAAGCTTGCATATACATATATATATATTCATAAATGTATATGGATATATACAAAGTCTGATGGTAAAGGGGTGTGCTCCAGGAACTGGTACTGGCAGGTGGGGGCAGCAGGGGTGCGGGTACCTACACACGCTGCTTTGTTAATGTCCTGTGTGTGAAACAGAGGAACAAGCAGGTGCCAAGGCTCCAGTGCAGAAGCCAGTCCAAAGCAGACGGTGTTTCAAGCACAGACAAGTGCTTCACCAGGCTGCCTGTGATGGTGGCGTTTGGAGCTGCACGAGGGCTGTAGGATCACGTGTTTCTTCCCCTTTTTAGCAAGATTTCTGCACCCACGCCCCCAGTGCAATCAGAAAAAATTCTGATTTCAGAAAATCTTCCAAACCAGTGGCTAAAGTTGCAGTCCTCTGCAGTCCTTATGAAGGAAGAATGCCTACGAATTGTACAAATATGAATCTGTTACCTATTTCTTTTTCATGGTCAGGAACTGTTTTCTACTTCATTCCTGAAGCCACGTGATGCTACTCTTCGGATCGCTGGTCGTGGAGCTGACTGTGTATGTGTTGGTGGTGCATTTTTTGTTTGTTAATTGCATTACAGCACTCCCTCCTTGCTTGCACACCAAGTACATACAGCATTGCTCCAGTTTATCAGCGGGACACTTGAGAGGTATGATCCTTCCATATAATATGCACTGAGATTGTGTTACCATCCTTCTAGAGGGAAAAACTTTGAGCGATACAAATTTTAAATAGCAATCTTGAGTTCTGTATGTTTAATCAAAAATACTCTAATAAAAAGAGTATTTTGTTTAAAGTATTAATTGTTCTTTTTCCTTTCTTTAATGTGGTTGTCATTCCTGTGGAAGAGATGATACCAGATTGCTCACTAGTCCTTCAGAGTGAGTATTTGTGTTGTTTACCTGGGACTGCTCTATAAAGAGGGGCTCCAGTGTCCAAGTTGCACTGAGCTGACTTTTTTGGTCATATCTCACAAGGCAGTTTTTTCTGCAGTTTCTGTTTGAAAGTCAAATCCTGATATGTTGGTGGAGTTATACAAAGTGATGGCCACCTTTACCCTGAGTCACACCACGTGCCTGAGAGCATTGTCCCAAAGCTTCTTGAATTGTCAAGCTTGGTGCTGTGCCCACTTCCCTGGGGAGCTGTTCCAGTGCCCGAACACCCTCCGAGTGAAGAACCTTTTCCTCATACGTAGCCTAGACCTTCCCTGACTGAGCTCCACTCCTTGAGTCCTGTCACTGGTCACCAGCGTGAAGAGGTCGTACCTGCCCTTCCTCTTCCCCTCATGAGGAAGTTATGGACCCCAATGAGGTCTCCCCTCTCTCCTCCAGGCTGAACAGACCAAGTGACCTCAGCTGCTCCTCACACAGCTTCCCCTCCAGACCCTTCACCATCCTTGTTGCCCTCCTCTGGACACTCTCTAACAGCTCAATGATTTTTTTTATACTGTGGCACCCAGACCTGCCCCCAGCACTCGAGGTGAGGCTGCCCCAGTGCAGAGCAGAGCGGGACAATCCCCTCCCTTGCCYGGCTGGCGATGCTGTGCCTGATGCCCCCCAGGACACGCTTGGCCCTCCTGGCTGCCAGGGCACTGCTGGCTCATGTTCAGCTTGCCATGGACCGGGACCCCCAGGGCCCTTTCTGCAGTGCTGCTCTCCAGACTCTCGTTCTCCCGTCTATACACACAACCGGGGTTGCCCAGGTGCAGAACCCGCACTTGCCCTTGTTACACTTCATACGCGCAGCGTTGCCCGCAGGAGTAAGGAGCTGTAGCGCCCTGAGACAATCACAGAGCAGCGGCCCATGGGCGGCCCGGCGCCGCTCGGGGCAGGGCGAGAGGAGGCTCCGGGAGGGGCGAGGCTGCCGGAAGGGCTCGAGCACCGGCGGGGGGCGGGGGGCGGGGCCCCGCCCGGCACTTCCGCTTCCGGCGCAGCACCGCCCCCGCGACGTGTGTCAGGTCCCGGTGCCAAGATGGCGGCGGCCGCGGGGGCGGCGGCGGCGGCGGCGGCGGCGGCGGGGCTGTGGAGCGAGGTGAACCGCTGCGGCCAGAACGGCGACTTCGCCCGCGCACTCAAGTCCGTCAACAAGAGTGAGTGCGGCGGCAGTGCCGGCCCCCGCCCCGCGGGTCTGTGGTCTCTGCCCGGGCGCGTTGGCCTTGTGGAGGAGCGCTGCAGTGTGGCGGGGAGCGGGTGGTGTCCGTCCGTAGGCTTCGTGCCGGGAGCAGGGCTGCGGGGAAAGGCTCCGGGGGCCTTACTGTGTTGGGGTAGAGGGAAGAGGGGAAGCCGGGGCCCAGGCTCCGCTGCTGTACCACAACCATCGGGTGCTTGTGTTGCATCACGCATCCCTTGCTGTGGGTCAAGCCTTCGGAGTTACTCGTGGGTTTTCCTTCCGTTTTCATCATGGGAGGAAGGAGGGCTTTTCCCCCGGGAACTGGAGGACGGGTGTTGTTATAACTTGCTCGGAACGGAGAGTCTGCGTTGAGATGTGTTGTTTTGGTAGTTTGGCATCCAAAACGGGGTTGCAGTATAAGGCACGTTGTGGTTAAAAGTTTTCTCTTTGCTGCTTGTAGACAGTAGGGATTCATCTCCTCCTAGAAAAGCTGGCATCCATGAAAAAAAAATCAAACAGCAAAACCCATGCCTGTCTTCTAGTTCTCTCTCACTGTCATCTACTGGCAGAAAGTTTTAGCGTGTAAAGTGATTCCCTGACGAGAGCCATACTGTTCTTGTGTACCAGCTGTTTTCCTACCTGAGTATCCTTTACGTGGCACTGGGGCCTTGGCACTGTGTTCTCTGGAAGTGAAAATGCCAATGAAAGGTTTGCCCAGGTGTGTACAGCCCCTTTGGTGCATCTCTCTTCCAGACTTGTTAGCACAGTGGATGCTTCGGGTAAGTTCAGGATTTATGCTGGATTCTTTTATCCTGATGGGGTTTGTTTCATGATCTGAGCCAAAGCAAGCCATGCCAGGATGCTTTAAGTTGATRTGACCACTCTCTAGGATGGGTTTTTGCAGCTGTAACAATATGAGGCTCTTCCAAAGCTTGAGTGTGTTTGATAGTGAGTTGGATCGTTGTGTTGAAACTGGTTTCTTCTCCAGTACTGCAGATCAATAAAGATGATGTGACTGCACTTCAGTGTAAAGTAGTGTGTCTTATCCAGAATGGGAACTTCAAGGAAGCCCTTGGTGTAATCAATACCCACGCTAAAGTGTTAACCAGGTGAGTTGTGTCTTGCTGTGCTCTGCAAAATATGAAACTCCTAAGTCCTTGAGAAGATGTTGCAGCTTCTGTGGAGAGGACTAATAAGGCAGCAAAATAAAGAGCAGGATTTGCTCAGAGACATTGGGGTTGGTCTTCTCAGTGACACACTGATTTTTGGGAGGGGGTGAGATCGGGTCTGGTTGAGTTTGAGGCAGTCCTAACATCTTGCTGTTACTGTTGAAGGGATTGTCCCTAACCTAGTTTTCAGCCACTTTCACGTGCTGATTCTACTTGTAGGTGTGGCTGGGTAGCACGGCTGGTACAAGGCAAGGGGACAGATCTCTCAGGGAGAGAAGGGAGAAGCCTTGTTTGTGGCAGTGAGCTGTTGGCTCTGCTTGGTTGTCTCACCATACRGCTCCTTGGGGTCTTTTGCCAGCCTGAAGGAACTGCTTCAGCTTCTGGGGTGRTGCAAGCCCTTTGTGCATCCTCTCAAAATCAGGACCTTGGAGACAAACTGTGTTTAAGAACAAGTCAAGCTTCCCATTTGTGTCATTAATATTCTAATTTTGTTCCTCATAAGGATGCTCTTTGTGCAATGACAAGGATGAAAAGTGCTGCCCAAGAACTGGCTGGCAGCGAAATTTTTGTATTTCAGTTACTGTTCTTTTTAAGGAACTTCCCAGAAAGGTTACCAGTGTGATGAAACATACCCTTGTTTTTGTTTGCATCTGAATAAMACATAATTACCCTGTTCACCAATTCCTTCTTACCTGGGACAAAAGGGTTTAATTCAAGTTTTAGCTTATTATCTTATTATTTTGTAAGGAGGAGGGATTTTTTTTTATATATTCAACTGATTTCAGAGTTCTTCCTATAACTTCTTCAGGCTCACTCTACTGTGTGTCTGTTTCTATGTCCTGCAGAGCAAGGAAAGTGGTGGTTCTTGGTCTATCTTGAAGTTTTCCTATCCTGCACTGAGGCTGCTTTGCTTTAATTCTAAATGCCATTAATTTTCAAACTTCCTCAATACTCAGTTGATGCAAGATAATTTTAAATAGGCAAAGAAAAGCTGATTATAAGTGGCCCCAGGCATGAACTAAAGGAATTGCTGATTAATTTTCCTTTGGCTTAACTGGTAACTCAGGGGGTAGGTGGAACATAGCATTCAAGGCTCTGCTTCTTTAAGAATGCTTCCCTGCTGGTGTGAGCTTGCTTTGAAGCCAATTTTATGTTGGCAAAAGCAAACCCTTTGCTGCAGTTCTGCTGTGATGATATTTCAAAATAGGTTAGTGTTACCTTTGTCTTGGTATCGGCCTGTAAGTGGGACTGTGTTTTAGACCTTTTCCTTTCTCTCTCTCTGTGAGTCGATTGTCTTTAAAAGTGTGCTGTGACAATATTTCATTGCAATGTGATGCCTTCTCCTTAAGAAAATGTCACAGAATGAAGTTTGCTATTGTTTTACCTTTTAAGCATTTGATTAGCATAATCAGTAGGCAGCCTGGAGCAGAGAGGATTTGGAATGCTATGTGTGTGGAAATGCATTAAAAAGGAACCTTTTTTTTTTTGATGAAGTTTTGATATGCTTTCTCTGTTGAATACAAAGTAGATAGAAGATACTTTCAGTGCTCAACAGATACATAATTCAGTAATCTGGGATCATGTGTTTGGATTTTTGGTTATGTAGCAGTTTGTGACTAATTAGGGCTAGTTATATGTGGGTGAATGCTGTTGAATGGGAACTCTAGTGCATGCTGTCAGCCTTTGTCTTGTCCTTGCAGTGACGTTATTGCCTTTGAGAAGGCCTACTGTGAATACAGGTTGAACCGTATTGAAAGTGCTCTCAAGACCATTCAGAGTGCCAGTCAGCAGACAGACAAACTGAAGGAGCTTTATGGACAAGTGGTAATTACAAGCTTTTCTTCCTGATGGGAGTTTCATATGTTGGATGCCTTGTCCCTCCTTTAGTGAGGGGCAAGTATGGGGACAGAATTTCTTTCTCTGGCTTGAAGGTAAGGACAGGTACGGTTCCAACTGCTCAAGCTTCTGTGGAACTTCAGTTGCCTGTTTCTGGAGGCAGAGTCATCATCTTATTCCCACTGAACCAAAGCAATACATCTGTGGCTTCCGTTCCCTTCCTGGGTCTGGCTTGGTATTAGCCATCTGGTTGAGGAAGAAAGAGATCTGATGGGATTTGTTTGTGTTTCAGCCATCTGTTTGCATTAGATACCTGTTCAGGAATGGTTTGTGGGACCTGACATCTCAGGCATTAAAAGGGATGCAGAAAAGAAGTTATGCTTTTTCCTCTCATTTTTTCCTGGTTGATCAGAACAGTTTTGTGARTAATTGGCTGTCTTCTCTCAGCTGCATGAAAGACCATTCATTTAATTTCTTTCTTAGAGAGGCCATCTAATTTGGAAGAAGGCTGTTTGAGGACAAAACTGAGTAAACTGCTGCTTTTAAAGAAGCTGTTTTAGGAGTAAGAGCTGTGTCATTTTTGTGCAGGTATCTGGTGTCATTGCTTGTGTCTTTGCAAGTGCAGTCTGTATAGTTTGCCCTTAAAGGTAGATGCAAATGTTAGTAATGTTCAGCTTAAAACATATGATGCTCTGCTGCCCCCAGTCCATGGGGAGGGAGGAAGGAGGCTGTAGTTGCCAGCATGGACAGAAAAATACTGTTCTGAAGGCTAATCCCTTTCCTTTCTCAGTTGTACAGGCTGGAGCGTTATGATGATTGTCTGGCTGCATACAGGGATCTCATCCGCAACTCCCAGGATGAGTATGAGGAGGAGAGAAAAACCAACCTCTCTGCTGTTGTGGCAGCACAAAGCACATGGGAGAAGGTGGTGCCAGTAAGTGAGTATGTGTGTCTATGGGTGTAAGAGTGAGAGCCAAGGAATAACAAATATAGATTGTATTGGAATTGTAGATGTTGAACAGGACAGAAATCTGTTCCTGTCTCTTAAAGATTTCTGAGTGTGTTGAAGATCACCTAGTGATTTTCCCTGTATGGAGGAATAAATGCTGTTATTGTTCATGAATTACACTTCACCTTTGATCCCTAGAAAGCTTGTACTGTTAGATGTCACAGCAGAGCAGGAAGTAGATTTTCCTGAACCTGCATTAGCAGAGCACCTGTGGTGACTAGAACTTTCCTCTCTCATTACCCTCTTGCCCAGGGTTAAAGCTCATTGCTGTGATCACCCAGCCATGCTTGGGAATATTTTTSTTAAGAACAGTGCAGCTTGTAATGTTTTGTGTAGAAATCCTTGTCCTTGGAGGTGTGCACAGCATGCTCAACTTTCTGTTCAGTGCTGTGGATCCACTTTCTAATTCTCTAGAACAGCAGTTCTTACCTGCCCTCTTGCACCAGCCTAAGTAGTCYTCAGGTTCAGGCTGGAGTTCCCTTGCTGCCTTGTCAGTTGCCTCTGACTTTGTGCAGTGTGAGGGAAGAAGATCCTTTGTGCTGCAACTTACTTGCCAGGTGTGTGCCCTGTTCAAATTGCCTCTTAAATTTATTTTGCAAGGATTAGTTTGAATGTACAGCAAAACTCTAGATCGTGTCTGTTGCCTGTCAAATCTGTACAGATCAGTTGGTGTTTATGCAGTGTTATATTTGTTTTTCATGCTAGGAGGATTTAGGCCTTCGAGAAGCTACCTACGAGCTGTGTTATAACAGTGCATGTGCATTGATTGGGCAAGGAAAGCTGAATGAAGCAATGAAGAAACTACAAAAAGCAGAAGGTAAAAGCCTGGTGAGGTGAGAGGGAAGCTTTGTGTGGTAGAAGTAGTTATTTGCTCTCTGTAGACACAAATCAGAGGAAAAGAGGTTTTGAGAATTTAAAAACTGACCAGCAGCAGGATTTGTTGCAAAGCTGGTGTTTTTGTATAAGTGTTCCTCTGCAACTCTTTTCCAGAGCCATGCAGCATGTACCATCTCCTGGCTCTCCTACAGCCCCCTTATTTGTGTTCAATAACTGTGCAGTTTTTTGAAACAGGACATAGATGTGAGTGTAATCTCTTCTCATTAGTATGAGATGTGTCATCTATTCTAACTCCTGATTTTGTTAGTATGAGTATATATTTAAATACATGCTGTAAAAGTTCAAAATACTTCATGGTATGAAATTAGTGTAAGCCAGTAAATGAGCTTTTTAGCAAAGAAGAATTTTTTTTTCAGTTGGGTGAAAGGGGGATTCTGTGGGGTGAAAGGGGGATTCTGTCTGTTTAAAGAGCAGGCTGGGAAGAGAACTAGGAAGGACTAGTTCTGTTTGATCTAATTGCTCTTGCAGATAAATAGGTCAGTTCTGTCCCAGTTTTGATGAAGAATAACAACTGTCCCGTACAACTGATAAGCATGTGTAATTTGAGCCTATGTCCTTTGATAGTAGTCCTTTGGAGAGCAAACAAGTGATGTTCTGGTGAAGTGTGAGAAAGTTAAGAACTGACTAGTATGGGTACTGAAAACTAGCAGAATTGATGCCCCATAAAAGGTGATGTAAGCTGAATATTGCAGGCTTGCAGCACTTAACTCACAAGACAGTTGCAGCTGAGTGATCCCTATGGGAAAGATCAGGAGCTACATGTAAGGAAATTTACTCAGGAGAGAAATTGAGTGTCTGGGAGGGACAGTATCTTCTGTGCCTTTGCTATTTCTTCTGCATCATTTAGTCTGCCCCCTCTTACTCGGCCCCATCCATCATCAGACTTGTAGTCCGCTGTGCCCTTGTAGTGCTGCAGAAGTTTCACAGATACATGAAAAAGTTCTATGTTCCCCCATGCTTCTTGCCTGTTTTTTTCTACTTAAAGCCTTCTAAATTGTGTTTTTTCATTTTGTTTTTCCCTGCAGAGCTGTGCCGCCAGTCGCTGTCAGAAGACTCTGTAAGTTCTTGATGTTCTGGAGGGTGTTTGCTTTGCAGCAGCGGGAGCAAGGGTGCAGTCACAAAGTGCAGAGAGCCAGAGGAGAGCCAGTGCTGCTCTGCTGGTGCCAGCTTGTGAGGCTGGGGCAGCTGTCATGGCTGTTGCAGGAGGGCAGCTGACACTGCAGGCTGTTTGCTGCTATGCTCCTTGCATAGTTGCCTGTTCTGGTGCAGGTAGAAGGGTACAGGTTGTCTGAAACCTCCCTGTGACCTACCCCTGCTAGGGATGAACACCTTGAGTGGGTGGTGACAAACAGGGAATTTGTAACCAATCATTGCAGAGGGGCAGATTCAATGTGCAAGTTCAGGTAATCTTCAGATTCTAGCTGGAGTAGGCAAAGCTTTCTTTTCTCCCAGTTTAGCTCAGATATGCTTCTGTTTGTGCTGTGGCTACAACCTTCACCTGTGGCAGCTGGGATACTTTGCCGCTAATACTGCCCAGGAATGCTCACAGGCGTTTGCCATCAGAATGCTGAAGCCAGGGGCAGAGAGGTGAGATAGCAGCTTTTTACTTTTTGCTTTGATTTTCCTTCAGGATGTGACAGAGGAAGACATTGAGGCTGAACTGGCTATTATTCATGGTCAGATGGCTTATATCATGCAACTGCAGGGGCGTACAGAGGACGCTCTACAGCTCTATAATCAAATAATCAAGTTGAAGTAAGGAGGTTTTTTTTTTTTCAACAAATGCTCAGCCTTCCATGTGTGAGAGACTGCTGTTCAGTAACAGTATGCTTTCTGCTTTTCTTACCTGCAGGCCAACAGATGTAGGACTCCTTGCTGTCATTGCAAATAATATCATCACAATTAACAAGGTAAAGAATTTCATTGCAGTTACTCAGCTTGCTTCTCTGCTTCTGTGGAGAGAAGGGAGATAATCAGTAAAGACATTTTCTTAAACAGTAGTTAAACTGCAAACCCAGGGACCTTTTCTTCGTCAAGGAATGTAGTGAAATCTTCTCATGATGTGCAATTTCCCCAGGACCAAAATGTCTTTGATTCAAAGAAAAAGGTGAAACTGACCAATGCAGAAGGTGTTGAGCATAAACTCTCCAAGAAGCAGCTCCAGGCGATTGAATTCAACAAAGCTTTGCTTGCAATGTACACTAACCAGGTAGGAGAGACTGATCTGCAGTAAGTAGCTACAGATTAAATCCACGGGAGTTTGACTGGGCAAAAATGGAGATGCAGCTGTTCTATGTCAGAAGATAAGGCCATTTGGTTTAGGTACATAAGTGAGCAGAAAAATAAAATCATCCCTGAAAACACAACTGTCTGTTTAGTGACTTGGGTATTGCTGTAGGGAAGGGATGTGGGGGTTCTCAGATGTGTCTGAAGTGCCACTAAGAGGACGTCTTCTTGGTTCTGTGTACTCATTTCAGGGGAGTCATCACTAGTATCTCTTCTTAGATACTGTTGGTTTCTTAGCCCTGTGTAAGGTGCTCGCTGAGGTTGAGAAAAGTGTATTCTCTCTTCCCACTCCTCAGGCAGATCAGTGCCGCAAGCTGTCAGCAAGCCTGCAGTCCCAGAGCCCTGAGCACCTGCTCCCTGTGCTTATCCAGGCAGCCCAGCTGTGTCGTGAGAAGCAGCATGCAAAGGCCGTAGGGCTTCTGCAGGTAGGTTAAGAGAAAGTTGGCCAAGCTCCATTTAAACTTGTGCTTTGTGTTCTCCTGTGCTGTTTTCCCTTTGTTTTGTTTGGTTTAAATTTCCAGGGGTATCTGACTCCTTATTTTGGTTTGTTCTAATGCTGCTGGAAAGCCTTCACACCCAATTGAACAATTCTGCTTTTAAAGGGAAATAGTTCCCTTACACCTATGATTTTTATGCTTAGGGAAGCTGTAGTAGACTTCTAGGGTAAGCAATAGGCTTTGCCGCTCTGCTTACAAGCAGTTTGTAACACCCTTTTTTTGGAGGGAATGAGTGGCCTGGGACAGAAATCTGAAAGGGCACACTTGGGGGTCCTCCTCTGCTGTGTGCTGAAGCCTKCCTGTGCTGGAAAGCTTCCTTTGGCTCTTGCCAGCTTGCTGTGACTGAGCATGACATATGATTCACCAAAGCAGCAGCCTGCTGCCCACACACAAGTTGAATTGTTGTTTCTTCTGACTCTCAGGACTTTGCAGACCAGCACCCTGCCAATGCAGCTGAGATCAAGCTGACGATGGCCCAGCTAAAAATTGCTCAAGGTATCTAGTGTCCTCTTTTGTTGGGAAATGTCAGCAAATGATAATGGTAGAAGGGGTAAGAAAATCAGACTTCAGGGCAATCTTTGCTGTAGTCACTGTTGTGACAGGGGTGCAGAGCAGAAATACTTTCAGTCAGGTAATAAGTATATTTAGCTATGGCAGGATGCTTACAGCTTACAGCTTAATGCTGTAGCTATATAGCTTAATGCTTATAGCTTGATGTCTGGATACACAGGCTCCACAGACTGCTGGCAGAAATGCCCTCAGTCTCTGTGAATGATAGGGCTGAATCTGTTCTGGGGCAGGATAATCTTGGGAGCAGTGTGGGGCTCCATAATGGTACCGTTCCTGTATGCAGTCAGGCAGCACAGACTTGAGCCTGAAGAGAACTCCCTGGTAGCCAAAGCTTGCTCCTGAGCCCTTGCAGGATGTGGCAAGGGCAGAAAGGTCCATTATGTGGAGGCTCATCCTTAATTCCTGGAATGGGGGAGATGTAAGGAGGGGAATTGTTCTGTCGCCATTGTTTACCTTTGGCTCAAAGTTCACTGGTGGGATCAGGTGTTGTGATGCCATTCAGAGTGTGTTCTTCCTTGTCTCTCTTCTAGGCAGTGTTACCAAAGCCTGCATGATCCTGAGGAGCATAGAAGAACTGCAGCACAAGCCTGGTATGGTAAGCAAAACTCAGTCTGAACTGTGTGAGGTTTTTCCCTTGTAGGAGAGCTTTGCACTGCCTGGTCCTTTTTGCCTCTTCCCCGTGGTTTCCACTTGACTTGAGTGTCTACAGGGATTCTGAGCCCATCTTCCTTGTCTTGGACAAAGGTGGTATGTTGCTGTTTTCCCCATGGACGAGTAGAGAAACGACACAAAGTCCAGGCTCAGGGATAATGGATGCACTTTAATGAATTCTCAGAAGACTTTTTTATATTAGTTCGCAAAGTGTATTAAGTGGCATAAGGTAATTGGTTTTTTGCCATCCACCCCCCTAAGGGGATTGGTCAAGTTCTAAGACACCCATCTCTGCATGTTTTTCTAGTTAGAACCATAACAATTCTGCCAAACAACCTGCAGCTGCAAGAAGTTTACAAAACTGTAACATTGTTTTTTCTTACTTGCATGGGAAAGACAGAACTCCCACAAAAATGCTGCAGAGAGCTGAAGAAATTTTCTGCTGGAGTTCTTTCAGCATCCATAGTGGTATTATAAGTTGCTTCAGGTAGCCTGAACGTAGCCACAGAAGTACTCTGTCTGTYAGAGGAATGCTCTCTGCCAATGTTCCCACTCCCTGGTAATCTCTCAGTCCTGCATGTTGCCTGGATTTACTTGCATAACATGACTGGAGCAACTGCCGGTTGCTGGTATGTACTGTTGGGACGTTTTAGAAGCAGCTTTAGGACAACAGGCCTTAGGGGGAAAGTGCTATGAGTTCCATCCCTGCAGCATCACCCTGGTCTGCATGCTTATCCACACCTGGTATTCAGAAAACCTTGATAATGCTCACCTTGATAATGCTCACCTTGTAAATGCTCACATGTTCAGCATAAGCATCTTGAACAGGGGCTGATAGTTGTGGATCTGTTCCAATTTTAAGTGTGAATGATCAAAGTAATTTATAGGGGCAGTTAACAATAACAGCTCCTTTCTCTGGGTCACCTCTACTTCTGACTGGGCGGTTGGCAAATGGATGGCATCCTTATCATCTCTTCAGTGTTGATTTCTTTTTTCATAGCTCTTATGACAGAGATTGGCGGATGAAAAAGGTTTTCTAATGAAACTGAGTCCTGTGATAAGCGAATAAAGTGCCAAGACAAGAAGGTTCCTTCTGTGAATGCAATCTTAGGCTTGTACCGTAGGAGAAAGATGGCGGGGATGTTCATTTGGGACGGACTCGGGTAGGAAGATCTGGCCTGGGTATCCTGCCCCTTACCACAGCTGTTTCTTAGGGACAGAGCAGAAAGCTCACACTGACTCTGCTTTTGGGAAATCCTATCATTTAACTGCTGACACTCTGGCTACAGACAATTTGCATGAAGATCTGCTATATACTGCTCTTGAATGTTTGCAGGTGTCTGCGCTGGTGACAATGTACAGTCACGAAGAGGATATTGACAGTGCAATTGAGGTCTTCACACAGGCTATCCAGTGGTATCAGCAATACCAGGCAAGTCAGACCAGAGGAGCTAATGTGCAAGAATCTGTCCTGATATTTTCTAGCTAGTCCAATTCAGCTTTTCCTGTTGATGTGTAGCCCCAGCAGTTATCCAGTTGCGGGTTTGGAGATGGGTGAGCTCCTGTTTTATGAGGATTTATCAATAATAAATTATTTTAGATGTGTTGCAAATAGGGAGCAGCAGCTCCTGTCATATTAGGAGAGTGGCATCAATGGATGCCCAAATGTAACAATCAAGACTTCTCCCTGATGGGAAGACATGGTGGAGCAGCAAGCTGCCTTGTCCCATGCAGTTCTGCCTCACTTCCTAGACTGCAAAGGTGGTCTACTTTCTGCATGACAGGATGTTCACTCAGTTCTCCTTGGCCAGGCCTCAGGGGCATTAAAGCCAACTAGGGCTGGGCTCCATGCTGTGATAATAAGGAACTAATCATGGCTGCTGTGTCTTTCAGCCAAAGTCTCCTGTCCATTTGTCACTGATAAGGGAAGCTGCCAACTTCAAACTAAAGCATGGCAGGAAGAAGGAAGCAATCAGCGACTTGGAGGAGCTCTGGAAGTGAGTTGGGTGATTGCTGAGCAGCAGGTCTCCACCCAAAGTCCTCTGCAAGCTGTGTGGTGGCAGGCAGCATCTGACAATTTTGATTGAGTAGTAGCTGTCCTTTAGAGTTGCTTTTGCACAGGGGCTTCAATGCAAGGCTGTATTTTGCAAGAAGGGGAGATAATTAACTTGATCTACAGTTGATGTTCATTTGAAAACATGGTAGACTTGTCCCAGCGGCCTCTTGTGTGAAGTGAACATTGCTTTGGGGACTAGAATGCAGTTTTTTCTAGTGCTACATAAACATGGATGTCTAGGTTTTAGTTTCTTCTGTGCACTTAATGGGATCTTTTATCGGGGGGGAGTGTTAACTTGCCTTTGTTACTGAGTTTTTCATCTTCCATTGGCTGCTTCATGATACTGTGAAGTTGTCTGCACCTCCCTTTGTCCACACCAGTGATGTTTGGTGCTCTGGAGGAGACCACATACTAATAAGCCTGTCCCCACAGATAGCAACTGTGCTGCAGCAGCAAGCACTGCCTGGTGTTACCAGTCTTTGGGATGAGTAACATTGGTAACTTGGTCCTTTTCTGTTTTGTTTTGTTTTTTTCTTTTCTCTACAAAGGCAAAACCCAAAAGATGTGCATACTCTGGCACAGCTCATATCTGCCTATTCCCTGGTTGACCCTGAGAAAGCTAAAGTGTATCCTTTTAATGGTGGTGAAAGAGGTGTTTGGGCTTTGCTTCCTTGGACTTTCAGCTGTGTAGGGACTTCAGACCCACTCTTACCCAAAGAACAGCAAGGAACCTCTCCGGAACAGCTACATATCCAGGTCAACTTGTCTGGAGCTACATTATTTCTCTAATTGGCTTCATTACTGTGATATCTCAGGACCCTTTTATCTTTGGCCTCCTTCTCTTTGAGAATTAATAAGACATGGTAGAACCAAAAATAAGAGCACCTCCATTTTTTCTGTCAGAATCTTGAACCTGTGGTAGTAAGGCAGGACTGATAAAATGTGGCTAAGTTCTTGCTCACCCAAAATATGGTTCACATTCTGCTTTTGTCAGCTGAGCTGCTTTCACAGGAAGTTGCTCCCTGTGTCCCCACATTAAAGAGGGAAAAATGAGGCAGATGGCGATTAAGCAGCTCATCCCAACTTGTGTAAGAAGCTAGTGAAAGAGATGGAAATAGGCCTGTCTGGTGTCTGGATTGCTAACAGAGAGAATTTATTGAAGCTGAAGTTGTTTCTTGCTGTCTGGAAGAACATGAGTGTTTATCCTTGCCGGTTTGCATCCCTGAACTCTTCCCTTGCAGTCTTAGCAAACACTTGCCTTCCTCAGACACCATGTCACTGAAAGTAGATGTTGATGCACTGGAGAACTCCCATGGAGCAACCTATGTTCGGAAGAAAGCTGGGAAGCTCACTGGAGACAACCAGCAGAAGGAGCAAGGGTAAAGCAGGCTGCTATATAGTTTATTTCATTTTATTGCTATAGCTCTGGTGCATCCTTCTTTGGGGTGGTTCAAGAACCACACCTGGTGCGCTGATTGCTGCAGAAGGCAGGCTGGTGGGAAGGGAGCCTGTTGTTTCACTGCAAGGAGCTTTATGTAGCAGCAGACCAAGTTCTTAGAGAGATGAGAATGGTTTAGCTTCTGCCAGAGCTAGTTTTTAGTTGACTTGTCTGCTCTGTCTCTGCTGTGTCACAGTGTCTTGTTTCCCTTTCAGACAAGGAGAAGTGAAGAAAAAGAAGAAAAAAAAGAAGGGTAAGTTTTATTTCCTAGCTGTTGACACAGCACAGCTCCAGAGAGCTCACCAGATTGTTTCTTCAAATAGCCAGCCTCCAGGTCCCTAGGAGCTACAGCCCTTTGCTAGGACTGAGTCTCTGGGAACCCGGATCTCCATGATAGCTTGTTTGGTTGGGGCATTTTTCCACAGAAGCGAGAGCAGCACTCTGATAGGATGATGTAGTTGCTGGTCTCTTTGCGCTGCCTGGCTGTTGACATCCCATGCATGTCCCTTGGTGATGCCTCTAGTGTSTTGACCCCAATCTCATTTCCTGGCACTGGATGTTCTTCAGGAAAGCTGCCGAAGAACTACGACCCCAAGGTGACTCCCGACCCTGAGCGGTGGCTTCCAATGCGAGAGCGGTCCTACTATCGTGGACGGAAGAAGGGCAAGAAGAAGGATCAGGTTGGCAAGGGGACTCAGGGTTCAACCACAACTGGCTCCTCTGAACTGTGAGTACCCATTTTGCAAGGATTGATATGGGGATTCACTCCTGGGCAGCTGGGAGGGCTGTGTTTTGTGCTGCTCTGCTGCAGCTCTGTCACCACACCAACTGCAGGTAGCACAAGTGACATTGCACTTTGCTGCTTGAACCTGCTACCCTCTGCTCTCCCTGGAGATCCCTATAGGTTCCTGAAAACCAGTGTGATAAGATAGCCATACTTGAAGTTGCCAAGGTGCAAATAAAGTTCCCATAGTCTTTTAATATGCTTTTCGTAGCTTTGGCAATGAGATGAATTTTGCATGCTTTCTCTTGAGCAATTTGCTTTCAAGTCTTTTGGTAGCTGCAGAGCCGTTAGCCATGATTTGAGAAAACACTGTACTTCCTTCTAAGCTGACACTGATTATTGGAGCTGGAATCAAGAAATACCATTAGTATGAAGCCTGACAGCAAGGTGGTGTTTTACTAGCATCTGAGAGGAAGGATGCTGGTTTTGCACTGCCTTAGAGTGGGACCTGAAAGGCTTCTTGTGTGTTGCATGAGCTATCACATGTCTATTCAAGAAGAAAGTTAGTCTTGCTTTCACTGTCAGGGACTTACACTGTCTAGTGAACATCAATTRAAAGGTGATTGCTTCCCTTTGAGACATGTTCCCATCCTCCATCAGCTCCTTCTGTATGTTGAAGCTTATTTAAGATCTTGCATGAGTGCCCTTCCATGCATAATGCTACCTAATGGGGCAGCTGCTGTTTTCCACTGTCAGCTCCCTGCATTAGTACCACATCTTGCAGGTGGTTGCGAACCCACACGGTGTCTTTTTCTCTTGCCTTCCTGCAGGGATGCCAGTAGAACTGCCAGCAGCCCACCTACCTCCCCTCGGCCCAGCAGTGGGGCAGCTGTATCGGCTACAAGTAACGTCATCCCTCCCAGGCACCAAAAACCCGCAGGTGCTCCTGCCACCAAGAAGAAACAGCAGCAGAAAAAGAAGAAAGGGGCTAAAGGAGGGTGGTAAAAAGCAGGATGTGTAACCTCCCTCCTTCAACAGGTGATGCTGGTTGCAGAATAAAGGTCAAAAGCAAGTGCTGGCAAAAGACTCTTGGCATCTGGATCTCTGTCCTGCCTGTCAGTGGTCTGGGGGGAGATGGGCTGGTATAGGTGCCACAATGTGTCTGCTTACCAAGTTCCCTTCCTCACATTTGCCCCCACTGTRACTTGGGTTGTTGCCATCAAAGTCAAACGTAGCCCCTAAGAAGAAATCTGTTTCTGTGTTGCCAGACATTTAAGAGATATGGGATAATCAAGAATTTCTTGAAATACAGTTTTATGCTCCTCCTGCATATGTCAGTTTAGGCCTTTAGCAGATTTATCTATGCATGATGCAAGCACTGTCTTGCATGTCAGTCAGTCATTGACCACCAAAGAGCGAAGGCACAAAGCAGCTTAGAAAACAACATCTGGGCTTTATTATACAGGATGAAATAATCTGAAGGGGGATAACAAGACTGTTAGGAGAAAGCATGGTGAAATGTATGGCAGCAGATTCAGTGTCCCATTTTCTGCAAGCCAGCTGCCTTATTCTAAAGGGCTTGGCAAAACAAAGGTGAGCAGAATGTGTGTGGTTGTCTCAAGTGCATTTCCTCCTCCTTTGGCCTTGACCCTATGTTTCTACCAGTCTTAGGCGTTGGGCTTATAAAAATAAATTAAGAGTGGTACAGCAGGAGGTCAGCTTAAGCTCAGTGACTCTGGAGAGGGACCCAGAACAAAAGAAATCCCTGAGAAATTATACCTTTGAGACTGTAAGTGCCCACCCTACATGTGCTTTGCACGTGCCTCTTGGCCCAATCGTTATTTTTGGTCTGGATCTTTGTTATAACACCTTACTGAGGTGTTTCTCTGTGTCCGTGCAGGAAGGCTGTTAATGGTTCTTGTGAAGTTGCAGCTTTGCTGACGGTTGCCTCCTTACCTTCTGGTGCACCCACTCGCTGGCAGAGGATGGGAAACTAAAAAAGCCCAAGAGTTAGGATAAACATATTTATCAACAATGAAAATAATGCTGTGTTATCAATATTCTTCCTGTACTAAAGACAAAACATAGCAATGTACCAGCTACTAGGAAAATCACTAAGCAAACTAATTTCAGCTATGGAGGTGTAAGTTCATGGTTTGCAGCCTGAGGCTTCATCAAATCCAGCTACTCATCCTTAGCAAGTAAAGCTAAGCAAACAGCATACTAAATCATACAGAACTGTAACTCATTCTGCTGAAAACTTATTCATGCTAAACAACTACTATCTCTCAACACGTCTTGAAACTTCTGGTTTGATCTGAATGTAGCCAAAACATTTTTCCAGACATGGACTGTCAGTGGGTAGAAATGGCACCTTGGAGAGGGTTGTCATATGTCAGCCCAAAAGGCAAAGGCTTCTGTCTCTGAAAGACTTTAAAGCAAAGGCATGAAAAGGCAGGGAGCAAGGGACATGTTATGTGGGTAAGAAAAAAACAACTCCTGAGTCGCCAGGGAGTAAAAATCTAAGCAGAATCCATTTTTTTAACCTTGACTGTACAGTGGGAGTATCTGGGAAGGGGGCTGAAAGTGTGTTGTCTGAGAGACAAAGGAACAGAGCATAGAGAAAGAAAACAGTTGTATGAATGGCTGGCAGGCACTTGCTGCCGAGTGCTGAACAGTGTTGTTTTAAATTACTTCCCTAGGCCATGTGCCTCCGCTTAGGCAGCAGCTGGTGACTACAGGAGAGAGAGCACTGCCCTGCAGCAGTGCAATTTTTGGAGGAGAGATACTGGAGGAGGACGCAGCTCTGTTCTTCAGGCATCTTCTCTGGTCAAACCTAGCATAAGCTCTGGCCTGACGGAAACGCTGACTTGTCACACTGCTGGAGTCCTGTCCCGGGTACCTGGACAGTGTCCTGACTGCTCCGCCGGAGCTGGGCGCGCAGGCAGAGGCAAGCTGGGAACAAATCCCGCGGGGGTGGGAGCAGGGGAGGGCAGCAGCCGATGTGCAGCGGCCTGCCTCCCTGCACCAGCGCAAAGCCGCCCGTGGCACGGCTGGCTCTCTGTTTCATTGCCCACTCGCGCGTTCCCAGCCTGGCACTGGGAGCCCGGCTGGCGGCGGGAGCCGCGTTCGGGGCTGCGGGGGGCGCTCTCCGTGCGCGGTGCGGGTGCGCGGTGTCCGGTGCCCGCGGCCGGAGCGCTGCCCGCGGCCGGAGCGGCGATGGGCTCCCGCCTGCGGGCCGCCGCGCTCTGCGGGGCGGCGCTGGTCCTGGCGGGCGGCGCGGTCGTGGCGCTCCGGGCCTGGGCCCGCCTGCGGAGCCGCGTCGCGCTGCCCGCCCGCTCTGCAGCTGCCGCTGCCGCCGCCGATCAGGTACCGGGGCCGGGTCGGGGCGGCGGGCGAGGCCGTGGGGTTCGGGGAACGCCCGCGGCGCCGCCCGGGGCCTCTCGGCGGGGCAGCGCCGCCTTTGGGCCGCCGCGACCTCGGCCCCGGCGCTCCCCGGCAGCCCCGGCGGTGCCCTGGGCCGCGGCGGGGCGGGTGGCCGGGCCGGGGCCGCTCTCCGCGCTTTCCTGCCCCACAGTGCCCGGGGCCGGCTGATGTCCCGGGGATCCCCCATCGCCGCGGCCGTGCGCTTGTGCCGCAGGAGCCCAGCGGGCATCTTCGGCCTCTTCACCGCTAAGTGGCTTTTGCTGCGCCCTCCAGGCCCMTTGTTCAGCCTCCTTCTTTCCCTCAGCCCTGCTGAGCTTTGCTCTTGCCCCGGCTGCCCGGGTAAGTGTGCTGCCCCTCGCTTTGCAGGGTAAAGGACACGGTAAGCAGATCCTGGTGCTGGGCCTGGATGGGGCTGGGAAGACTAGCATTCTCCACTCCCTGGCAACTAACCACGTCAAGCGCAGCGTGGCTCCCACCGAGGGCTTCAATGCCATCTGCATCAACACCGAAGAGTCCCAGATGGAGTTTCTGGAGAGTGAGTGAACCTATTTTAGTATTGAACATAAAATAAGTTCCTGTGTTGTGCCATAGGGATCAGGCACATATTTTAAAAGCTCAGTATATGAAGTTGTGATTATTTTCTCCCTGGGGATTCTGCTTTCCTACCCAGCCTCTTTGAAGGAGAAGACACAATGGTGTTAGAGATCAGTTTTCATTCAGCCCTGACATCCTGGGAATTTTGCTCCCAGGGAGAGAAGGGTAATAAGCCTGATTGGGTGAAACCAGCAGAGGTTTCCCCAATAAGGCCTATGTTGTGGTTCATAGCTGTTGTGCTGCTTCTCCTTGGTGCTCATGCCTGGCAAAGGGCAAGAGCTACAGAGGAATAAATAATAAGTGAAAGAAGAGAGGGGGAAGAGAAAACCCTTTCTATTTAAAAGCCTCATAAGTGGTGTTTTCTAGTCTTAAACAGCTTTTGAATGTCCATAGCATTTTGTTAAAATTTTTGTACTGTCCTTAGCTCTGATTTTTGGGTATTGTCCATGCCTGCAGATGGCATCTCCTGTGATGGCTTTGGGGCGAGGAGCTGTTCGAGGTGCAGCTAGCTGATGGGAAAGGTGGAGGCCCTGGGGTCAGTCCCTGGTGCAGAGAGGCTGACATCCCAGCCTCATCAGTGCCTGCCTTCTGTGGAGGCAGGAGCTGCCCATTGCTTCCTGCTGTTTCTGCACTGTGCTGTACCAGTGCTTGACTGGCTCAGTTGGCAGCTAGCCCATAGATGTCTCTGTACCTTTAGCCGGCCTAAAGGAGTTGTGCTGTTCCCAGGTAAGTTTTTGGGGTGTGAGGATGAGGTCGCTTAGGCAGAGTTTCATTCCCAGTCTTATTACCATAGGAGTCTCTGCAGTGGCTTGGGGAAATCATCTTTAGAGAGATGCTTGTAGTCTGTGCCCCTCGCCTGGTAGATAAGAGGGTATTTCCTACTGGGATGTGCTTTTCCTGTCTGAGCCCAGAGAAACCCACAGTGTCTCTGCTCCTGCCTGGGGACAGTCTGGGCCCAGCACTGCGCACACCACAGCAGAACCTGTTGTTTCTGAGTCGTCCTTCCCTCTCTGGTCCAGGTTGGTAGTGACTGAGATGTGATGGCTGCGATCTGACCCATGGGAAATGCAATGTCTCAGGCCAGTTTCAGCCAGGTAAATCCGTGCATGGCTCTAATCTGGTTACTTATCCAGTCTGTACCATCGCCTAGTCCAGGGGTTAGCAGCCTATGATGTGATCACATGGCACGAGGTGATCAGCAAACAGCAGGGGTTTTGTTTTGCTGGCTGAGACAGGTGGAAAACTGTTCTTTTTCTTTGTACCAGCGCACAGATAACGGGGTGGTATTTTGCCCTCTGCRAGGGGTAGGAGCTCCTGGCTTCTGCTGAGTTCCTACAAGCTGGAAAAAAAGAATGTTCTCTGTGAGGTTGCTGACCCCTGGGTTATGCTATGCATGAATACACTTAAGAAAGGGAGCAGTGCTGAGCCCCTGCAGTATCACAGTACAGAATCGGGGTCCTGTCCCAAAAATTATATGTCAGTCACAGCCCTTTGGCTCCTTTCCACMGTGGCAGACTTGCAGTTCTGCCTCCAGGTACACTGGGCCACTTGAAGAGGCAGGCATGCTCTAGTGGGAAATGTTACTTCCCTTTCCGTGTTCTTGAAACTACTGAATCCTTTTGACTTAAGTGAAAGCAAAATTGCTTTTAAACAGAACAGTCAAAGAGGGCAATAAAAGATGGCTGTCTAGTAAGACAATTTTGAAAAGAGCTCCTGTGTAAGGCAGGAGAGTTATAGGGAACCCCAGATATATTGCTTTGAAAACATGCTACTSTTGAGAGACTCGCACATGCCTTTTGAGCACCTCAGTACTCTTTGAGCGAGTGTTCCTGCAATGTGCCTGGAGAAGACCTAGAGACCTGAAAACACATCTGAACTACTTAATATACTGGTAGTTATTCCTTCTGCTGTTGAACTCAACAAACTACTGAATTCTTTGTCCCCGATGGGAACAACAATCTCAAACAACTTGCTGTCTGTGGTTTCACCAGAGAATTGTTTTAAGACCTAGTTTTGAAGGTGGACAGCTTTCCTCTGTATCCAGCAGAGAAGAGCTCATGTAGAAATGTRTGCTGTGAAAAGATTACTCCTAAGCGTCGCCTGAAGAGTCTGCTGGGACTTGATTTTTCTCTCTTCCTTAAGCACCTCTGGTTATTGACAAAACTGTGAGTTTTGAGCTAGTTCTTAGTGTCATGCAAATACAATGAGAGTCCTCCACACCTCAGAGCTAAATTTCTCCCCTGGAAATTGTAGACCTGCTTTGTCTTACAATGAGATGGGCATGTGGAGATAGGTTATGTGGGTACATTTGGTGTTTATGGACATGGAACCATTTTCCACTCTCCTTATTTGCTTGAGAGCAAGAACCAACAAGGCAGAAAGCAACCAGAAAGATACTGAACCCAAAATCCTCTCAAAATAAGAGCTTAAAATGGAAAGATTCTTTTTTCCCCCCCCCAGAGCATACAGATATGCTTTCATGGGACTTGACTGGGGAAAATAAAGCTGTTTTCAGTCTCATATGCAGTGGCTCAAATACTTTGAGTCTTTGGTAACCCAAATACCTTGGGTTTTCAGTGCAGGGAAATGCTGTCTGCACCTCTGGGAGCAGTGCTGCTTGAATTACTTGGTGAATCCTGTGCTGCTGTCTTCTCTTCCAGTCGGGGGCAGTGAATCTCTGCGTTCATACTGGAAGATGTACTTGCCCAAAGTGCTGTTGCTGGTCTATGTCGTGGACTCGGCTGATCATGCCCGACTGCCTATGGCGAAACAGCTGCTTCATCAACTAATCCAGAACAACTCCACCCTGCCTGTGGTGGTTCTGGCCAACAAGCAGGTAAGAGTTCCCTGCTGCTAGCACAGCTRGGTTTGGCAGCAGCTTTGGAAACAGCAACAAAGCCTTTCAAAAGAGGCTTCATGCCTTTAAGGAGGGCACATGGCTGGGAGTCTTTCTGACACACCTGTTGACCACAAAACAAAATAATCTGAGGTTGTTTTGGATCTGCAAGATGCAGGTCCTGTGCTTGGTGAAGATGCAATCAGAGCTGTGGGTGGAAACTGCTGTGCAGTTGCAGGGTTTGGGAGCTTCAAGGGAGACCACAGTTAGATATGAAGTTAGGTTTCTGTTCCGAGTATCTGCCTAGAAGTACCACTTTACCTAGCAGCAGCTAAAAAGTGAAGCACTGTTGTTTGCCTTCAGACTGTCCGGTTGGTTGCTCTGAAGGCTGCAGCTGAAACCTGAGAGAAAGAGCAGCTTTCTTCACAAGGCAGCGCTTCCTCCTAAGATCTTTGTGAAAGTCTCAATGATTGGTGTTGTACCTGGACTAGAATTGGGCCTCTGGTACAATCAGATGACAGAAGAGCCCAAGGGTTTTAATCACAGATTCTCTTTTACCGAGGTTGTGTGCTCAGTTTGCTCTGTGTTGTTGCCTCCTAAATTTCTAGTAACTGAGGCCCATTACTAGTAGTCATTTATGTAACTCTTGAACTCAAGTGCAGTTTGGGCTTCATCAGACTCAAATGCATCAGAAACGCTGGTGGCTAAGAAGGTAGGCATGGCCTGACTGTCGTGTATTTGCCCTATTCATATAACCCTTTGCTGGGCACCTGGGGTCTTGGGCCAGCAGTGCTTTTGTCTGCCTTGTACAGGTGTGGTCTTCCATAGTTATCAGAAACACTGGAATTGGTCTAGAAATAGAAATAGAACTGTACCCATATTTCTTTGGGAAGAAATTAGGTTAGAGATTGACTCTTTTCCCCAAAGCATTTTAGGACATGGGAAATTGACCTCATAGAAGGTACATAAGAATGGCACCCCAGAGCCTTTGAGGCTCTTTCCCTCCCTGGACAAAAGCAGTGGCTCAAAGTAGGAATGGTGCCACCACCTCTTGCAACTAACACAGGGTTGTTTTGTTTTTGTGTAACAGGACCTCGAAGGTGCATATTGCATCACTGATATTCACGATGCTCTGGCTCTGTCTGATATTGGGGACGAGAGGAAGATGTTCTTGATTGGTACTCATGTGGCAGAAGATGGCTCTGAGATCTCCTCCAGCATGAAGGATGCCAAGGAGCTGATAGGGACGCTGGTTTTGGAAACACAGTGACAGCTTTTTTCTTACAACATGGTGTTTGCAGCTGAGGGAGAGCAGGTGTTAGCATATGGTCAGTTTACTGTGTGGCAGCTGAAATGTACAGATATGCTTTCCTGGTGGGTGTGGAATTCCTCTGAAAGTGGTATCTAGTTGGTAAAAAAATCTAATTTATAGTGGTTTGAAAATACATTTGAGAAGTAGTCTATTTTTAGCATATTTTTAGGAGAAAAATAGTCTGTCTCTCAGGCAGCAGATTTAAGGGGAAATATAGCTTAGATGGGCAAGATAGCTTCATGTCAGGTGGGAATCAAGCACTGATTTCCCTGGAAGAAAGTTGCATCCAGTGAATTCAACATGGCTTGATGTCTCAGGTTAAAGTGAAATATGTTTACTTCACAGATTTTACAGAACCCTTTTAACAGTGGTGTTCTGTTAAAAATAAGACCTCACTTCTTGACAGTGTCAGAAATTTAAAGTGCTGCAACTAGTATTTTTGACAGTGACAATTCTTGTTGCTGTGTTGGACCCAGTTGTTAAGGGAGTGGCAAACTAGTAACCTCTGGAAATTGTGTTGGTTACTGTTTCTTTAGTGGGTAAGAACAAGAAAATGAAAGCAGTAATATATTAAGTGTTTCTTTGCCTACAGGCAAAAAACCAAAATGGTGTAATTTGAGGTAGTGACTGGATGCATTTAAGTTAAATTGGCAGCAAAGGTGGGAGAGTCGTCCATCGGGTTGAGCAGCTTATTTAAGCTTAGTCCGAGATGTCCTCGAGCAAGCAGTCTTCCTTGTGAAAACCCTGTTGTTTCTTGCCAGTGGTTCCTGTTAGCACAGCAGGTGGGGAAGGTGACAAGCTGCTGAGGAGTGTCACTCTCCCAGTGTCCTCCTAATCATACTCGAAGGACATGACCCCGGAGCAGTCCTGTAAAGGACCTGTTTTGCACCCGCATCTACTCTACGAGGCTTTTATAGTTTTGTCCTTTGTAACAGATGCATAAAGCAGAAAATTCTACCCTAACCACTGGTCCGGGCTGCTCTTTTCCAGTTGGGGAACCAGATGTTGGGATGCGGGAGGCTCCCGAGGCCTCTCTGGGACAGCCACCATGCCAGGGGGCCTTGTGACCCGTGGGCAGAGGCCGGGCCCGGCTCGGGCTGCCGCCGGCCGCGCCGTGTGTGTGCCGGGCCGGGCCGGGCGGGGCGGGCGGAGCCGTTGGGCGGGGCGGGGCCGGGCCATGGCGGCGGCCGGGGACATCTACGGTGCGTGCGGCCGGGGCGGCCGGGCCCCAGCGGCGCCGGGGCCCGCGGGCGGGGGCGGCCCCTCCGCCGAGCCCCGGCCCCGCACCCGGCCGCGGTGGGCTCGGGCAGGGAGGGCTCCCGGGCGCGGTGGGCTGGCTGGCGCCGGCAGGCCCCGGCAGGCCTCGGGCACCGCGGCGGGGAGTGCGGGATTCCGGCCCTGTTTCATGGGCATCGCTGCCGTCAGGGCACCTGGCTGCACGTGTCGCTGGTTTTCCGGTCATCCCGTGTCCCCCACCCCCCGCCTTAAAACACGGCAGGTTGTTTTGTACTGGCCCCGGGTCCCAGTTTAACACGGTTGCTATTCCCCCGAGGCTCTGAAAACCTCCCCTGGAAGCTACTGCAGGCAGTCGTCAGGGGTGGCTACACTGAGTCGGGTGGGAGCCTGCAGGCTGGTGACCACTGGTGCTTGTGCCAGGAGGAGGATGTGGTGCTGGGGGTGCTCTATCCTGCAGCCTTGGGGGCTGCCAGCATCCCCCCGGGAGGAGCATCCACTGGAGAGGAAGGTACCAGGGAAAAACAATATAAACATCTGCTGAGCAACTATCCTAAGGAGATACACGAACTTCATCTGCCATATGATTATTGCATGCTAAAGAGCAGGCAGCCCAGGCTCCAGATGTTACCAAGCTTTTAAATTCACCTGTTCTTGTTTTTGCAGTTTCATCTTATACATCTTCTTACACATGTTTACGCCGCCCACGCAGCAGGTAAGAAGCCCTCCCAGCCTCAGCCTCCTGGCTGGGTGTTCAGGCCATGCCCCATGTCTCTTGAGAGGGCTCAGTCGGGGATTTACACCAAGCAGTGAGTCAATATATTGGATGACACTGTGATAAACACTTGAGAGGAAATTATGCCCAGTTTTGCCCTTACGTCAGCTTCTGACAAACATCCGACCATCCTGCCTCTTCAAAACGGAAGCTGTGACTGCTTTACAAGGAATTGATCTCAAAAGGAGTTGATCTCCCTTAAGCAATGAGTCTGTGAATGCTCAGACAGTGGAGGGGAGGTGTTTCTGTCTGGCTGAAGCAAGGCCTTGTTTTCCTTGCTGGGAAGCATGAGCAGGTCCAAACAACAAAGGCTGCACCAGGGCTGTCTTGTCAGTGAGGTGGTTTAACTCCTTCAAGTTGCAGAGCTGCTGTAGGTGCGTCCTGTGTGAGGATGCCTGTCTATTTATCTATCTATCTTTTGCTGTGATAAAGCTAATCTTTTTTTTTGTAATTGGCAAAAAACTCAAAAAAAGATTGCCGAGTGAGTTGAGAGACCTGATCTGAGAGTACATGTGACTCGTTCCTTGGCCAGATCATGATGGAAGCTTTGCACAGCAGTGTGGGGCACTAGGGCCATGTGCACGTTGTGCTAGATTTGGCTGTGGCTGTGTGCTGGGCCTGTGCCAGCAGTTGAGGAAAAGCAATGAGCCTGCTTGCAGAGATAGTGCCAGCTCTGCAACACAGCCAGGCTGTGGGGGACCTCTGTGTGCTAATCCTTCACCCCCTTGCACCTTTGCAAGGAAAACCCTCTGGGGAGCCGCTTGGGAATAAAGAACTGAAACTGGGTTTTGGCTCCTGAAATTATGTCTGCCTTCCTGACTGTGTCCTGTCTTGCACTGGTGGCAGGGGGCCAAAGTCCTACAGGCAGTTGCCTCTGTGGGATCTCAGCAGGAGCCGTGTTTGCAGCGCTGTGGCCCAAGTTAGGCGTGACAGGCATCTCGCAGGGAGCGTGCAGTGAAGATGTTGTAACAGCAGCCTGCCATTTCAGGGATCTCTGTGGTGCTGAGCTCTCTGACAAGCATTTGCCACGGCTTGGCATCTTACTAGCAGTATTAGTCCCATCAGAGAAACCACAGGTGTGTCCCCAAAGCACAGATCGTTTTCTGTTGGCAAGTATCTCTCTCTACTGGTGTCCTTACTCTTCTCTAGGGCTGTGCTAGGCCTCATTGCCAGGTGATACAGAGCAGGGAAGCAGTGCCCCAGGCTTCCACCTTCTGTGCTTTTTCCATGGTGGGGCATTTCCACAGCTGCCTGCACAGTGTGGTTGTTCACCAGCTGTCTGTGGGTAGGCACCTGTAGCCCCAGTGGGTGGGTATGGGCTTGGTCTGTGACATTGAGGAGTTGTGTAATACACTTGTGGCACTGGATCATCTTGTTCTTCTTTCTGTACCGAGGCTCTTAAATTTCAAGCACTTCCCAGTCACTGGGATTTCAGGCCTCAGCAGTGATACCCGATCTTCCTGAAAGGTTTTGGTCTGTTGTATATTCAGGAAAAACATTTCCAGAGCTGCTCCTAGGGCACAGACCGTGTATGTTCCTGTGTCTCTATAGCATCTAGGACCTCTGTGCTAAATGGACTGAAATAAAATRTGCTCCTAAAGCCATGTGGGAACACAGTGCTGTCTCCATGGTGCCTTTTAGTAAACCACAACGGTGCTCCCATAGGCTGGGAGAGCATACCTCTCGTACCTGCAGAGGTTTCATGGTATGTTATTGACCAGAAAAGTTCCTTCCTGCTCTTCTAGCCATTTCCCAGAGAGACCTTGCAGTGGAGGCAGAATTACAAATTTATGTCTCTGCAGTCCAAGAGAAAACACAAAAATTCATGGGCTGGTGAGTTTGCCAGATTAAATGGATGGAAAGTACTTGAAGAGAGAGGTCCTTAAACACACTCTCTCAAGGGAACGGAGGCAGAAGCACAGGGGTTCGAGAGTGTTTATATGGCTTTGAGTACAGCAGTAGCTTCTTCATGCTTTGCTGGTTTAACTGTATGTTTGATGGCATGTTTGTCCTTTTCTGCAATTTTGACAGGATACATGTACTTGCAAAACCCAAGCGACCATTTTGTGACAGCAGTCCCAGGTAAGTAGGTGCTCAAACAGCGCTTGCTCGGGGGCTGGGGACTGACGGGGCTCAACCAGAGCAGACCCTTGGCCATTGTCTTGCTACTGCTTTCCTCTCTGTCTCCAGAAAAGCAGACTGAGATGTTCCATGCTTTAAGGGCTCCCTCCAATTTGCTCTTTCAAGTTTTCAATCAAAAAACTGGGCTTGACTCAAGCCTTGCCTCTGTTGCCCTATCTGATCTGAGCTGCCCAACTGAGATATTGTGGGGTAGGATGGTGTGTGTGGTGCAAGGTGACCAGACTCATGGGAGCAACAGGCTGCTCTGTCCTGGTGGATACAGTCTAGCTTTAGGAACAGAGTTGCTGTCTGCATGGTGTGATCAAACTACAGCTTGACAAGCCATGGACAGCAGTCTCTTGATAACATCTCTTCTCCATTACCTGTATGGGTCTCGAAAAAGGCTCCACAAACCCATTGCCCTGCTGTTCCCTGTCCTGACTACCCTGGTACCCTCTCCCACCATGGCCTCTCAGTGAGGGATGAGCAACTCCAAATTTGCCCTGGGCACAGGAGAGTAACCACTAACCTGCTGTAAAACCTCACCCACTTTCCATGGCACACCCTGACTGTAACATTATTACTATTTTTACTGTCATACCTGTGGTATAGTTTAGGTGGTAATGGTGAGGCAAAAGAAATGCAATGATGAAACTCCCCCAGGGGTTTCAGAGATGTAATGAAATGACCCTTTCTGCACATCCACTGGTAACTAAAACCAGACCTATCACTTTAAACCTTTTTTCTTTTTTAGTTGACAACAACCAGCAGGAGAGTGTTGGGAAATTCAGTGCCACAGAAGGTGAATGCGCAGGGGGTGGTAGTGGCACTTTTCAGGGGTGGGGAGCCATAGGGCTTGTTTGTGTGTGTGTGTGTGTGTGTTCCATCCTAGGCAGGGAAGGATAGCCCCAGCAAACACATTTCACACTTGTGCATGTTACTAAAATGTCACAACCTTGCTGTTCTTACTAGGCTTGTATGGGGAACCCAACAGATGATATGGACCCCGTCATGGGGTGCTATGACAGCTCGACCATCTGCAAGAATATTGTCACTGTCCGAGCCCAAGAAAGATTATAGCGAGTACCAGTGCAGGTCAGTGACGTGGTAGCACATCCTGGGGAAGGAGGCAGCTCAGAGCTTGTTCTCTAGGGGGGGATACTGGCTCCCAGGGAAAGGGGAGATGCTATGTCCTCTCCTGAAAAGGCTGCCCCGCAGGTAGCTCCATGGCACTGAAACTCACCAGGCTGTTTTGTGCTTGGAACAGGGGCTGTCTGAAGCAGGGAAGAAAGTGCTATGGGAGCATAGTCACCCTGAGTACTTGACTTCCAAAATGGGGAGGAACTGGGGAGTGATAAATTTTGGTGCCCTTTTATTTCCTCATACCCACTTCCCAGCTGTGAGAAGGACTTCTGCAACACATAGTTGCTAGTCTGATTAGAGCTCTGGGTTCCCATCAGCTGCCACAGGAGCTTGTCTTGATCTCAGTCTCCAAGCACAAGGGAGCATGTTCCTCTGCTGTAACAAAAATACCCATCCAACAGCTCTGCTTTGGTTTGAAGTAGACATCATGTGCATGCATGCATTCCTTGATGGAATGTGTGTGTTGGACCTGTGAGTAGAGAGGAACTGTTCCCTGTCCTTTTGGGGCTGATGCAGTCCAGACAGGCACCTGGACACAATTAATGATCCCCTGCATCCTGTTGGAGTCTGACCTAAATCTTTAAGATAAGGTTAAGAATAGAGAAATCTTGCAGTGTTCTGCTGCTGGAAGGAATCCAGGTCTCTTGCCTTGAGTTAAACTTCTGCTGTCACTGCATGGTGAAAAACTAGACAATGTTTTGGAATTGGAATGAAAAATTATGTAAAAAGCATAAATGACAGTGGTGCTGGATGAGGCTGCATTACTTGAAGCAAGTCATCTGCAGCTCTGTTGGAGGAGATGAAGCTCTTTTGGAGTCAGGATGGTGGTTGCTAGTCTGTAAGAAATCCTAGCAATGAGGATGGAGTTGAAACTGTGTTGCACTCCTGGCTTTCCTCTGCTTGGAAGGATGTCAAGCATGCATGTCTGTAGTTTTCTCCCCTCTGCCACTGTCACCAGTTACGGGCTCTCATCCCTCTGAGAGCGTCTGCCTCTTGCCAAAGGTGTCCATATGACAGCCCTTCCTGCCTTTCTGCTTACCTCTGCTTGCTTCTTCCCTGGTGATGACAGGCATACTCCAACAGTTATGCTTTATTGAAAGCTGGATGAACAAGGCAGTAGGGGAGATACCAAGATGAAAGGAGCTACAAGGGCACAAGGTGCTATCAAGCCATTGTAACAAAGAGGTTTCTAAATTGGCAGAACTGACCAACATAAAAGCTGCCGGCTGTTGTGGAGTGGCTTCTTTAAATGGTCCAGAAAAAGCCTAGACTTTGAATGCACTGAGGGTGCTTAAAAGAGGACTCTTCAGATGCAAACGGCATTGAAAGCTAGGAAATCTCAGGTGCAAATGCCTATTTGTTCATGGCTTTTCCATGTGCACCAGGGCCAGCTTTTGTACATGCAGCAGGCAAGGATGTTTAACCAGACTTAGGTTACCATCTGCTAGGATCATGTTCTCTGTCAGTTGCCTTTTGCTAACTTTCCTGTGCTGTTTCTCAAAATCCTTCTTTCTGTACAGATGCAGACCGGTGATCGGTGGGCGTCCCCCGCTAGCGAAGTTTGGCTACCCTTCTGAACGGCTGCTGAGGTTGGCTGAACCTAAAAAATACCTCCCTGCTTACCTGGAACAAAGGTGAGAGGCTAGAAAGCCTATAGGGTGCTATAGGTAGGGCCTTGGGCTTTGAAGCATCAGTGCATCTTCAAAGTAATAAATGCAGGAACAGAGGATRGGTAAACAGACGGCAAAATGCAAAGCAGAGTCTCTGCTGGGATTAGAACTTCTGGATTCTCTCATGGGATGAGTTCTGCACTGAAATGGCCACAAGACAAAGCTGCCTTCTACTGCAGCAAATGTGAGGCTTAAGACATGCCAGCTGCAGCCAGAGTGGGGAACATCTGTGAGTGGCGGTACCGTGACTCTCTGCTTCCAGAGCCCGTGAGTCCCCCGAGTGGCCTGTGTCCCCGGCTGCACGGAACTATAATGCCTCCCAGCGGATCCTGGAGCTTGCCCGGCCAAAGCCGCTGCACCCAGACTTCCTGCCAGCCAGAGAGGTGAGGAGGAGGTTGAGTGAGATTTGGAGGGTGCAGGGATGCAGCAAATTCTCCTGAGTTTTTGACCCAGTGTCCCACCCCTGGATATGCCGAGTGTGTGCTCTGGAGGGGAGAAGCTGTCTGGTTCTGCTGGGGTTTATGACACTGAGAGAAACTGCCTTTTCAGAGAACAATGTTGTCTTTGCCAATCTCCTGCTGGGAGACAAAAACCAGCCAGGCTGGAGCAGCCTAGTATAGCAGGAGAGCCAAGGGAGGCATCTGGGCTGCATCCTCTGATAAAGCAGCCTGGGAGAGTGGAGAGACCTGATGGAAATGGCGTGTTTAGCTCTTAGGGAGTAGTCATGTTTGTAGTTGGGCAGCTGTGCTCCTGTCCAAGTACACAGGGGGCATGAGATTGCAAACACTATGTGTATTTTAACTACATTTTACTAGAAGCCTAATTTAGAGACATATTTCTGAGCTTGTTCCTTTTAGGTGGGTCATTGCCTTGGCAGGGGTGAAAGGGCTTGGAGCAATCTCAGATTACACTCATTTCCATGGCAAAGGCTAGGTTTTCTGCATGCAGCCTCTGAGGCTGGGAAATGGGAGGCTGGGCTGGAGCAGGACTGGGCAACAGTAACCCTGTGAAAAATAGGGGAAGAAGTCCCCTGCTGGAGAAGTAATCATTTTTTTCTGTAGGAATGCAGTTAACTGTACCAGCAAATTTACCCTGAAATCTGAGTGTCTCTCCTTAGCAGGGAAGTTATTTGATTCAGCCAGGAAGATGAATATAAAAAACATGGAAGAAATTCCTCTGCACTTTTACCTGGCTACACAGGCTCTCATTACAGGCACTCCCCTCCTGGCTCTGAGTGGGCAACAGCTGGGGAATCCCTATAGCACCAAAATTACCTAATAGTTCAGGTGAAAGAAAAACAATAGCTTCTGAAAAAGTAAGAGTGACCACGTCTGCAGAGGAAGGGTGCTGGGCTGCTCATCCTTGTGGAGAGGGAGCATGTCCCTGTGGGCTGCTGTACAAGCTTCTGTGTCTGCACATCCCTCCCCCATTCTGGACCCATGCAGGTGCCAACAGCGGTTTCCAAGTTTGCGACCTCGGCCAGTGCATCGGCGCGGATCCAGGAACTGGCAGAGCCCTTGATCAGGGAGATGACCTGCTGCTCTAGACATACCCATCCTGGTCCTGCCATCTCTACGGTAAGGCAGCATCACCCGGGGCCCTACATGGATGGGACTCTTGGCAGAGGAGAGGGCACGGGAGCTCAGTCACTCATGGCTCTCTTCATCCAGCCCTAGATGTGCTGCTCTCCATGAGGCTGGTGTAGCTGCTTTCTGAGCTGGAAAGCAGGACTTGTGCTCCATTCAGAGCATGAACTGACTCCCAGCACATATCCCCAGAGAATGGTGGAGCTGTGCCTAGCCTGCATTTGTGGGGATGGGGAGAGGTGGACAAGTGCCTAACTGGGATCTCCAGTGCTGGGTGTGGGTTGGGCAAAGGGCTGTGAGTAATAGGAGGCTGGAGGGCAGGTTGTGGGACTGGCCAGGCAGTGATTTCTCCTTCTACGGTTTGTCTGGTGCCAAACACAGCTGAGGACAGGATCGTGTCCCATCTGCGTGTGGTCAGTGGCTGTGAACCTGGGTACACTGAGTTAGTTGCAGGCTGAGCACCCCTGAATGCCAGGAGCACCTTTAAGGACCTTCCTCCCCATTCTTCCACAGGTTTCCAGGTCTCAGAAGGTAATTGCGAGCCCTCGGACCATTGAGCTGTCAAGGCCAAAACAACTCCACGCAGACTATGCACACCCGCGGGATCCTGAGTGGCCCGTGACAGAGGCCGCCAAGCGCGCAGTGGCTACACCAAGGGTTGTGGAGCTGGCCCAGCCTAGCACAAGGTAGGTACTGCTTCCCTGTCACGGGGAAATGATCAGCTGCCAGCCCATTTTGCGTGGCTCGTGGCACCTTGTTCATTTGTGTTTGGCCAAAGAGAGTAGGCCAAGATTAGGAAGCGCTCTGCCAACATGCATGGATTTTATATGTCTGGATGTGTTAATGCTACATGGATTGCAGTTTAAAAAGCCCTTTTGAGGTGGAAGGAGAGTGAAAAGAGAAGAAACAGGAACTTTCTAATTCCAGCAGGAATTACTGGTTGGGACTTCTTATTAATTGCAGTTATAAAAAGCAACCAACTAACAAAGGGCAGAGTGTAATACATTTATGTTGCCCAGCATGTTGCAGCTGACCTCAGGCCAGTCTGCAGGAAATGCTGGGGAGGATTCACAGAGGGTGAGGGAATGCCTGGCTGTAGTAGCTGTGAGAGATGTCCCTCTCCTGACAACAGCAGCGGAGGTGTGATGCCTTTTGTCCTCCCTTGACAGGGAAGGGCAGGCTTAAGTGGAGGTGTGGGAGCTGGCAGGCAGCTGACAGCTGGCCTTGCTCCAGTCAGGATTGACCATCCCTACCCTCTCTCCTCCAGACCTCGTGTGGGCTTGACTGCATACAACCCAGATGCATTCAGAGTGAAGGAGGCTGCTTTGAAGGCAGCTTGTTCTCAGCGGCTCCAAGAACTAGCTCAACCAATTCTGCGCTAAGCTCCCTCAGAAATGCTCCTGCCAGCTGCCCACATCACCCCTCGGAACATCACTCTCGCTGGGCTGTGCTGTGGCTGGAAAACCTACTTGAACACAGCGCAGAGGCAGCACTCAGCAGTAACACTTTCTGGGAATTCAAATAAAATCATCATTCCTTAAGATTAGTCTTCAGGGAAAATTTACAGAATTTGACCTAATGTGAGAAGACTCTCTCCCTAGGATGGGTTATGTCTGGAGTTTCTCTCTCGATTGTTTTGCTGTAATAGTTTAAGAGGTAATGAAACAACTGCTGGGGGAAGGCAGCACAGGAACTGTCCTTTCACGCAGGGAAGTGTGGCAAACCAARCCCAAGAGCATGCAGCAAGCTGATGCAACACAACTCCTGAATTTGGGTTTAAAAATTTTTGCTAAAGTTTAAACATCTCCTTACTGACACTCAAAAGTTCTGTGCTTGTGACAGAAGTAGAAATACAAAAGGCTACAATGGACGTTGAGCTGGCTTGGATTTGGGCCTGTTTTCTCAAATGCCTGGAGAACAGGCAGATCCACTTACATAGCTGGGTTAAATCTGTGTGGTTCAGATACTCAGTTGTGTGGCCCTGGGCAAAATAAGGGAGTTCTGCATTGGGATTTTTTGAGCCTAACTCAAAAAAGCAGAGTTCCCCTCAGAGTAAGAGAGAAGGCACGTTGCAAAGGCTAAGCAGAAAACAAGTATCGATGCCAGAGTCTGCAGAACAAATTCTGAGCTCCAGTCGGGTTTGTGGGTGAGTCAGTTTGGCAGCTGGATTGCAGGGGAACAACACAGCCTGTGTGGGGCATGGCATAAGGGAGAATGCTTTTRTCTGTTTCCTACAAGGTCGGTGTGTTTTGCACTGGCTGCCCAACCACTGGCGACAGGCTGGAGATACTGAGGCAAGMGAGATGCTCACCAGTAAGGGACAAAAGCCACAAATGAAAGCATATGGCAGTTTCAGAGCCAATGTATTTTAATCTTCCCTGTGCTAAGCTGATTCTCCTTCCAAAGGAGTAGAGGGCAGGTGACCACAAACCAGAAGGGGATTAATCAGAGGATCCATTAATTGATTCAATAATCCACTAAGCAGAGGACTTTTGAAGCCTTTTGAACAAGGTAAGGTCACTGGGCAATGGTGCTGGTTATTTTTAGACCAGGTATTGTCCTAATGCCAGGATGGATGAGAGTTTGGACTTTGTGCAAGAGCCCCAGTGCAACTGCATTCCTCAAGCTTGAGAATGGCCAGGAGGAGACTCGGGTCTCCCCCTAAAGCCCCTACTCTGTGGGGGAACCTCAGCACCACCAGCCTCTGCCACCCCGGGGATTAGGGCGTGTGTGGGGCTATGTGGGCTGCCATGCGTGAACCCACGGGTGTCCTAGGAGACGAGGCTGCCCATGGCTGTCCCTGTGGCAAAGGGAAAACCCACAGTGCCCACTGAGGCTGCCTGGGAGAAATGCTGCCCTTCCAGAGGAAGGAGTCTGCCTCCCGTCATGGGGGCAGAGAGCACGAGCAGGGACAACACAGCTCCTCTCGTCAAAAAAATTTTTAATACTGCACTGGGAAAAAACCCCAAACAAGCCACGAGTTCTTTCTCTTTAGTGATCTTTAACAGAAAGGTAAAAAAGGCATTCAAGGGATGCTTGGCTTGGTCTGATTATGGTGTAGGCACTTGGTTTGCCAGTATCCAGAGCTGATTCAGGCATGCTGAGCCAAACCAGGTCACCTGAACAACACACCTGGTTTTCCAGATGTCCTACTCTCTGGATGATCTGTACCTGAAAGCTAGCACACATACTTTGCCTCTGGGGATTGTAAAGAAAAGGAATCTTTATTTCTTCCTTCTATATTTGAACATATATCATGGCAAATTTTCTGCAAGCCTGGGACAAGGGCATGAAGTTGCCTTTTCCTGTGCAGCTGCTGTTAATGGGTTGGAATCACTAGACATGATTATCACTAGAATGGTTATCAGCCATTAGAAGTTGTATACACACACATATATATATATATAAAATGGGTTTTTTTCTGGTTATGTACATGTTAAATAAAACTTCTGTTAAATAGCAGAGTATTTGTATCGCAAAACCTATTGCAACAGAAGAACCCCAAGGAAACCCACTCCGAAGAGCTTCACCATCATTTATAAGAGGCAAGGGGATTGGAGCAGCATCCTCTAGTCCCTGACAGACCCGCTTTCTGAGGGCAGCCCTTCAGACTTCCTCCACTCTGCCAGGCGCTGCTTGAACCATTTCTGGAGAGAAAGAACAAAACAGAGACTGAGTGCACTGGGCTGAGCGAAGCCTCTGAATAACTTTGCTAAAGGTGCAGATGTGGTCAGCTTGTGGGACCAGGTGAGGGGACCTCATGGTGCTGCTGCCTTGTAGCAAGGTGCTGTTCCCAGGCAGTACAGGCAGCAGGACAGTCGCWCCTGACCGAATGGTCTTGTAACCTATGTCTGCACCTCTTTCCAACTCATTTCTCTTGCTCACTTCAGACCTTGACAAGCATGGGTGAGTCCTTTTTTTATTGCTGTGAGTCCAGGTTTTTCTTGCAAACAGAGTAAGAGATTGGCTAAGGAGCTGGATGGTGTCTGTTTAAATGACTGGACCAGTGAAACAATCACTTGCAGATCCAAAACTGACAGGAATCAAAAGCTCACCTGTTTCAGAAAGCATGAGAGGTACAGCACAGTGGCTCTCAACAAATTTAAGAACAAATATATTTTAAAAATGGTTTAAAAATTTTCTTGGTCTTCAGGCAATATGCATGTCTATGTTAGCAGTAACTTAGCATCTGCAAGCCCATTCCAAGAGCTGCTGATGCCACTTCAACACAGACAAAATTAAAAATATTAGATAAAATGTATCTGGTTAAAGCTACACTACCTAAGAAGAAAAGTAAGAAAAGAGATATAACTCATGTGCCGGAAGCACAGCTCAGCCTTTTGTTTGGCAATGTGCCTGTGATTCCTTTTGTTGCAGCTCATTTTGTTGCTATATTTGTTCATGGCTATTTTTGAAGCTATTATGGTCCGTAATGATACAACCACGGTACTCTCTACAAGTGTCTCTCGCACTCTCACTGCCTTCGACCACATCCAGTCAGATGATTGACAGCCTAGCCTCCTCCCAAAAATTTCACTTTCTGTCCTAAACCATCATCTCCTCTTTGCATCTCATTGTTACTGAATTTTTTATTAAAATGGCTGCTATAATGGCTGCTATTTCTAGACGATAAAGCTCTCCAGATGTCAGGGGCGATGACTCCCTGTGTTCTATGCAATGCAGGCACTTTGCAGCTCACTGCCCCAGTCCTGATCCTGTCCCTAACATGACCTTCATCTCCAGATCTCTCGGAGCACTCTAGACTAGTGGAAAAAGATGGCTATCCGGGAAGATTTTAAGACATCTACAGAGGTGCCCTGGGCCTATATGGCCTGTGTTTACAGCTGACTGTAGGGAAAAAAAAAAGGAACMGTGCCATGTCTATGGAGAAGAAGGTATTTTAGGGGTAGTGCCTCCTTGCTGCCTCAAACAAGCAGTGATTGCTACCTGCCTGTCACTAAAGCACAGTCCACTCCAGCCGAGGACTATCAGTGCAATGGATGCTATCCCAGCATCTTTCCCTGGGACAGGCTAAATGCTGACATTGCCTGCTCGGCTTTTATATCCCTTTGGCTTTGTTGAGGGAGAGCCAGGCTTGGCAGCTCTCTGCAAACCGCTGCTAACTTTCCAGTGGGTTGGATTTCTTTTCTATACCCATAAATGCTATGGGTCTAGTAAACACCTGCATCACAATGAGCTGCACTGCCACCTGAAGGAACTGGGAAGAAGCTGTTTGCTTCTGAAGCCCATGGTAGCCTGCAGGTAGCCAGGTGGAGCACAGGGCTTGGTGGAATTCCRAGACAGGGGCAGCCTGTCCCTGTGGAGGGGTATTTGGAGGCTTCTATGTCTCCTGGAGAGGCTGACAGACTTGCCTGACATATGGGCTTAGTGAGGRTGCAGAGCCTGAGCATGCCCCACAGCACATCCTGCAGGAGTTGCATCTATCCTCTGTCTAGTTTAAAATGACAGTAGTTTCTTCAGACCTTAAAGCCAGCAGTAGTTTGTGCATCCAGGACTACCAGAAATGGTTTGGAAGAGCAGCATGCATGGGTTGTACATTCAGGAKCAGAAACACGCAGGGTGCAGGAAGGATGTGGGGTACAGGGAGGTGCTGTGTTGCACTAGAGCTCTGTGGGTGCAGTGTGGGGTTAGRGGTGTGCTGGGGGTTGCAGAGGTGCAGAGGAGACTTGTGGGTGCAGTGAGGAGTGTGCAGGGTGCACAGTGGTGCAGGGAGTGCAAGCAGGGAGCACATGGGGCACAGAGGAGTGCAGGCGGCGTGGGGGCAGCATGAGAGGGGCAGGGGCTGCTGTGGGAAGCCTGTGCGGGGGACAGGTGGGTGCAGGTGTACGATAGAGAGACCAGGACAGGAGAGGCAGGAGATGTGGGGCACACAGGCATGCAGGRGGAGTGGGGCTGGTGCCAGGAGAGGGATGAGGGACATACACTCACCAGAGTCTGCTCCTCAGAGAGCCCGGTCTCAGCTGCGATGAGGCACAGCGTGGTGGGGTCAGGATGCTTATTCACTTTGCAGAAGTGGTGCTCCAGGATCTCCAGCTGCTCCTCAGTGGGAATCACTGGCTTTTCCATGGCCATCTCCTCCTGGGGCAGGACTACGGGGCCAGGCACTGCGGAGAGGGGCTGGTGTCATTGCTCAAGCTGGGAGTGGCCACCAGTGGGGCCACACTTGCTGAGCCCCAGATTTGCAATCCGTGTCCCCACCAGCCTCGCTCCCCGCCCCCCCCCGCCGTGGCCTCTGGCTGCGGCGGGGCTCAGCTCCCAAAGACATGCCAGGGAGCTCAGCTGGGAGCCCCAGCCCCCCAGCAACTCCTGTCTCAGTTTCCTCAGTGCAGCGACCACACGCCAGCAGTGCCCAGCGCTGAGCTGCCTCACCATCCTCAGCTGGCAGGAAGCTGCAGGCTGCTCAGCGCTCCCCTGTTGCTGTATTTATAGCCAGTGTGACTCCCATGGGAACGATTCCTGTTTACAGCCGTATTTAGGCCTGGGCGTCACTTAGGAGTGATGTCACAGAAATGGGCATGTTCAGGGGKTTAATTTAAAGATATTAGTTAAAAAAATTATTTGTCCTCTGGGTGAAGGGACAATATCTGGCATCTAGCCTAGTGGGTTGGTTTTTTTTGTCCCTACTTCCCAGTGATCGGGCAAGTTTGTGCAAAGGAATCACAAAACAGAGGATACAAGGTCTTCTGGGAGCATGGTCTTTGACCCAGCAACCACCCTATTTCCCCTCCTGATCAGTGTCCTAGTCCTTCTCTTAGCAGTGTGGCCGGACATCACACAATGCTGGCCATGAGAAGGTGAGCTGCATTGTTATAAGTAATACTTAATGCTACCACACATGGGCATAAACAGTTAGTCCTGTTGTTCCTGAGCACCACTGATTGGTTGGGTTTTGGTGTATAAGTGAAGGGTCAGTCCTCGACGACTGTACCCAGTGTATGTCAGTTGCTCAAGCACTTGCTGCCTCTGCCTGTGGTCAGTGCTAGGTGCTCCCAGCAATGGCAGCAGCAAGAAGCCCATGTTTTCCTCCAGAGAAACATTTGTCCCACTTGTGCTTTGCACAATCTCTGGAAGACTTGGCCCAAAAGCACAAGCAAAACAGGAGCATCTTGGGTATGTCCCACACCTCTCTTCTGCTGGGCTCCAGGTTTGCTTCCACATGGCAGAGGGTCGAGCTTGCCAATTCAGTCAACTAAAACACGAGGCACTGGCCCCACACAGCATGAACAAGTCCCTTGGTGCTGAATCACTGTGGTGTTTCCGAAACCAGGCTGTGGGGTATTGGCAGGGGAGGAGCTGGTTGCAAAAATGTGGCCTTTCTTGATCTGCTCTCCTGCCGTCCCAGTTGCCTGGCCCATTTCTGTCAGGTTGGCTGGTTGGTGTTGCTGGCTCTCCAGCGCTGCCGGGAGCCCTTTGCCCACCTTGGAACTCCTGTGGGCCATCTGCTGCAGACCTGCCCTGCCTCCACATTGCAGTCCAGCTTCTCCTTCCCTTTGGCTCTGGGATATAACCCTGGAACATCCATCATGCTGCACTCCTACTGCATAGGTTTAAACCCAACTGCTTTCTTGGTTGACTAACTCACCTTAAGGTACCCTGGGGTATTGAATGCCCCAGGGCTTTCACTTGCTGACAGAATTGCTAGGATGGAGCTAAGCTTCAAAACTGTCTTGCAGCTTGTGAAGAGCCAGGCTCACCGAGAGGCTGGAGAGATCCTCTTCTTTGAACTTTACCTCATAAAGCAAAGATCCCCCTGAGTCTCCTCTGCAAAAAGTGCTTTGACTAATAAAAGAGTCCTTTGGCATTTGAGTAGGGGCTTATAAATAGACCAGGGCTGGTTGTGAAACAGCCCACTCTGCTTGAGTCACTTGGTAAATACTGATTGTAACACAGTGGTTGTGTAACTCTGGAGCACCTCTGAGTGCGATGAAGTGCTTGTAGACAGTATCACCCACCAACCCGAGATGGACTGAAGAAAGACCATCTTTAACCCCAGGTACTGCAAGCCAAGCTGGCCTTGTCTGCAGAGCGTTGCAGCTGCCTGGTTCTCCTGGGGTCAGCTCAGTTCAGAAGCATCCATATAGGAAGGGGGCAGACATAATTCAGTTCCTCATGCATGCGAGGTAGTAGAAGTCTGCTGAATGCTGCTCACCTACCGAAGGTGTTTGGAGACCTCTGGAAAAGATGCAGGGGTACAAGGAGGACCCCTGGACTTGAGGTGCTGCTCTCCAGCACTGTGGCTGCCAGGCTCTCCATGAGGTCACAATGCAAATGAGGCCAAACTCAGGCCACACGTCCTGCCTCTCCTCCTCTATCAGCACACCACTGAGCCACTTGCCCTTCTCATAGAAAGCCCAGCCAAAAAAGGGCTCCTCATCACCTCCAGATCATGCATCTAGCCCAGGCCACCAGCAGCAACGTGACTTGGCAGCTCATAAATCGTTGTTTGCAGCCTGCTGCATTAATGTACCTTGATGTGTGTGCATGGATTTGCATAGGGAACATAGGCTTCAACTTTCATGTTTCACCTGCACAGCTATTTCTGCTTCTGATTATCTCCAGGTTCCTGAGGTGTTTCCCCGCAGGACACAGTATCTTCTACCTGCTGGCAGCTCAGGGTGCCCTAGCATGCGAGATGTGATGCCCGATGGCTTTGCTTTGTGTCCCCTCTAGCCCTGCTCTGGAAGGAGAACAGTTTTTAATTCTCAAGGTTGTGAGATGGGTTTCAGGAAAAGGAAAAAACCCTGGGGCTCCTGGAGGGCTTTGCAGGTCTCCCCAAATCACTCTACTAGGTCCTGGAGGCTTTCAGGAGCCATGTGGCCCCTGTGCAGCATATGGCCTCTAGCACTTGGCACCTCTTGGGTGCTGAAAATTGGGGGTATATGACATGACTTGAGGGCACCAGGAGTGCCTAAATTCCCTGACTGGCCCTACGGAGGCCACTACTCACCTGCCCACTACTTAAATGGAGCCTCTTTTAAGCCCAGGCCTGCAGCCTGGCCTTCAGGCTGTMCAGGATCTCTCCCCTGTACAGGAAAGGTGATTGTCTCACATTTCTTTGGTAGAAATATGGAGACTCACAGCTGTTTGGCTTAGCTGCTGAAAAGCACCACTTCTCACTGCTTTTTTCCTCTTAAATTTTTGACAGCATTGAAAAAAACCTGCTTTTTCACTGCAAGGAATTCTAGCCATTCAGAAAGACTGTGGGGCTGCAGTTGTCATTCAGCTGCGGTTTACTCACCCAGGCAGAAATGACAATGCCAGATGCACTGTCACAATGAAACCACCACACCTGCTCTGTCCTAAGTGTCAAGCTAAAGACCCCTGGGGAATCCACGCTTGGCTCTGACTGTCTTGGTTTTAGGTGGAGCAAGGTGAGAACAGAAGCCTGCAAGTGGTTCAGCAGTTGCCTGGTCCGTGGGCAGCTCYAGCCAGCATTGCTGTGTACATGACAGAACCTGGTGCTCTTAGTGTGGCTGATAGGGCATTAAAATGCACCTCAGGGCCATTTTGGAGTGAGCAGACCAAAGGTAATGGCTGATGGACACAAGTTGCAGCAAGAGAAAGTCTTATTATAAATATACAGTACTCTGCCCATGTCCTGTGGTTGCACCCAGCTCCCCAGAGACACCCTGGGGTTACTAGCAGGACTCCTAGCTCTGGCCTGAAACGGGAGAGGACAACTCTGTCTCCCAGTATGCTTGCCCAGCACTGCTAGTGCAGTCAGTATTTACTATCCTGGCAGAAATCTGCCACTTTTCCAGAAAAGACATGATCTCTGTTTGCTCAGCTCTGCTTTTCTGAATAGTAGTCACAATAGCTGGCTGGCTGCGCAGCTTTCTAACGATTTACTGCACCCAAAGCCCCTAGAAATCTCTCTGAGCAGTAGCTCCTGCCAAACTGATGGGGCCCCATAGCCTCTGCTGGGCTTCTTGACCCCTTTCCCAGGGCTCCCACTGTCAGGGCTGGGATGTGACTGGAGGCACCTGCATCTGGTTTTAGCTTGGAGCTATTTCCTGCCACTGCAGGGATCAAAATAGCAGTTCTCAATGCAAACGAGCCCTCTTACCCTCCCTTGCTCTGCAGCACAGCCATGTCCTGTCCTGAGCTTTGCTCAGCCGCCTGCTGTGCGGTGGCTGTGGATAACATCAGCCAGCATGGTGCACAGGATAAGGTGGGACAGAGGCTTTAAAAATAAACTGGGCCCTGCCATAAATACGGAAAAAACACCTGTCACGCATCCTGTAAACGACCCGTCCAGTCTTTTAGAAGATAATATCGGATGGGAACAAAGCAAACAGGAGCGCAGCAGCTGCTGCAGCAGAGGCAGGACCCCGGGGTGGCCCCTGCCTGGGGTCTCTCCTGCCTGCGTGCCCTTCTGCCTGCCCCGGGCATGAGCCTTCCTGCCCTGCTGGGTGCAGCTCCGACCTCCTCAGCATCAGCGCTCACAGGGCAGCTCCTCCCTCCATCCCCCCATGCCCAACTGCAAACCCACCCCAGCAGCCCCAGCTCAAACCCTGTGCTTACCTGGAGCTGGCAGGGCCCAGAAGTGTGTAAAACAAGAACCCCGCAGGTCCTTGGGTGACTGCTTAAGTATCTGCGTGTGTGTGTGACAGGCGGGGACCTGAAAAACCTGCCGCAAATCACAGGAGCTGCCGGGATCCACAGCCACTCTCGGGGCTGGTAATTCAGGTTTGGCACCCGCTCCCCTTGGCAGGGCTCCGCGCGTGGCTGTGCGCGGCGAGCTCMCGGTGGCCCGGCAGCCGTCGGGGCGCGCCCCGCCGCTCTCGGGGGCCCGGGGCCGCGGCCCCGGCCGGGGCTGCTTCCTGCGGGGCTACAGGAAGGGTGCAGCGGGGTGCGGCGGAAAGCGCGCTTCTGCCAGCGGAGCTCCAGCCGAGCCCGCCTGTCCCTCCCGGCCGCGCTGCATCCCGCGCCCCCGCCGTAAGGAGCCCCGCTCCCGCCTTTGCTGATGGAGCCCGGCAGCGCTCGCTGCAGCGCACGGCTGGCTTCTCATCGCGCTTTAGTATCTTGCAAATGATGTGTCCAGGTTTAACATTCCTGAGTCTGCTGTCACTTTAGTCAGCCATGYGATCCCGCCAGGCCGGGTGTAAGGGCAGGATTGGGTCCTGAATCTGTCTTACTGCTGCAGTCCAAGTGCCCTCAGAGGCACAGCCTGGCTGGGGATGGGAAGGCAGGCAGCGCATCCTCTCTGCCAAAGACCTCTCCTCGATTAAAGTGCCCAGGACCCTGCAGTTCCCAGTGGGGTGGTCTGGAAGCATTAGATAGCAGCTTAAAAAGAGGCATCTTGTGGGGTGGGGTGCAGTGGGAGGGGCTGATTTTTCTCTCAGTTTATAGACAGCTGGAAGGGGATGCTGGAAAATCAGAGAGGCTGAAGAAAGGGCTCATGAAAAATTGAGTACGGCTTGCAGTGGCTGAGATTATCTGCCAGAGCAAAACTCAAACTGGCACAGAATGCAAAAAGCTGTGGAGCTGACTGGAGCCAGAGGCAGGGAGCCTTGACCCTGGGGAGAAGTGGCTGCTCAAATCCAGGCAGGGAACCTGTCATATGTTTAGCAGTGAGCCAAAATCGCCCTGATGAGGTTTTGTAATGTTGGGGGAAACATGGGCCAATGTAAGGGGATTGCAAGGAGATCTGTGCCGAAGGACAGGCAGACCTGTGCCAATCTTCCTAGCAGGATGACATTAATCAAGCAAGATCAGGGGATAGCTTTACTGCCTGATAAACCAAATGGTGCTGTTCAGTGGCTGCCAGCGGAGGTTTTTGGGGGAAGACTTGATCCTGCATGCCTTGGGCAGGCACCTGGCCAAAGGAATAGGTCGTGTTTATCACTGGTGCTAAGCAACAGGAGCATGGGTAGCAACGGGTGCGGAGAAGCAGATTGGACAATGTGTCCTGTGGGATGGCTCCACTAGCCATAGCTGGGGGCATCAGGGTGCATTCAAGGAGGCTGGAGCAGACCCCTGCAGCAGGACTGAGCTGTGGATTTCAACCCCATTGTGGGAAAGTCCAGGCAGAGGTCCCAAACTGCATACTGACATGTTCTTAGGGGAGCTCTCAGGGGTATTGCTGCTTATCTGCCCCATGCTCTATGCTCTGCTCTGGCATCTGCTCTTGGCCAGCCTTGGTGACAGGACAGATGGGAAAATATTCTGGCCCAGAAAGATTTTCCTCTCTTTGTATGCTGTCTTTTTTTTTTTCTTCCATGCATGTGCCCCAAGCATTGCAAAATGTGAGTAACCTGGCCCTCAGGAACAGGATGGGCTCCTCTCTTCCCTTGTTTATTACTGTCAACAGAGAGAAAGCCTTTAATGTGGAAAAACCCTTTTCTCTTAGCCTGTGAACCCAGCCCAGACTTGCACTGGGAGCACTGGCAGTGATGTGTTTCAGACTGAGACACCCCATTGGTTTCAGAGGTGCTGRGAGTCCTGCAGTGACAGTGTGAAAGTCATGTCACAAATCTGTTCACATCTGGCTGGCACATGTTAATGCTTTTCTGACCTTTTCTGAAGTCTTTTAGGCCCCGTTTCTCCTCCTGGGAGAGAGTTGAAGTACTGCTGGAATTTATACCTCACCTGATATGAAGAGGACCTGTCCCCAGAGGATGTCCTTTGTCAGCAGAATTAGATTAAATAGAAACAAAATGCAGGGTGCATCCAGGCCCATCACAGAGATTTTTTTCCTGTTGAGAAGAAGTACAGCTGTTGTGATGTGCATTTGACAATTTTGCATAATACAGTGGCATTGCAGGGAGGAGCTGGCAGCTGCAGCCTGCATTCAGCACCCCACTCCTCTGGACCCCTCTTGCAGAGGCTTGAATATCATCCATATTGCTCCATGGCAAGATATTGGCTGAAGTCACTCTTGGGAGGGAGGTGGGGTGGGCACTGGACACACAGCTGATGCCCATCCTGGCCCAAATGTTGTCCCTTTAACACTGCATGGAGACAGGATGGAAGAAAAACACGGAAAGGAGAGGGGGAAAGCAACTTGTCAAGCCATCAGGATAGAATGGGATATAATTTAGCTTTTCTGACTTGTTCATATTTCCTCCTTTTCATGTAGGTGTCTCTCTTGAATTTTGCCACGTTTTCTTTCCTGAAAATGAGGTTTAGTACCAGCACCCCTTGTCCGGGGATTAAGCAGAGATTTTTTTTTTCCTGAGTATGTGGATTAAGAAATATGTGCTTTCCAGACTCCACCCCAACCCAAGTGTCAGAGAGAGAGCAACAGCTTCCTTTCTCCCTCTGAACACCCCAATGCAAAGGAAAACCTCAAAAGCCATCTTCTGTTTAGTTTTCCAGTGGGTTGTTTTGTTTTTTTTTTCTGATGTGCTGGGGTTTTCTGGCTGCTAATCCAAAAAATATGTGGCTGGAAACAAGGCTTTACAGAATATTTTGGCTTCCACTCAGTTAGAGAAGAGTTTTCTAACCAGCCAGTACTGACTCACAGGACAACTCTTGCAGCTAACCAGATGAGACTTCTACCTCCATACCCCACTTGCCCCATAACAGCATAAGAGATTGTTTCAGGGTACAGCTAWCAATTGCCTTTGTTGGACATCCCAACACACAAGAACTTGACTGAGTCATTGTTCTTTTGATCAGTTTTTCCCTAGGAGAGCAGCAACACTGGGTGCAGCCCAAGAGCCAGCAGCACACAGTGCTTACCCAGACCATGCCCTGGGCAGGGAGAAGAGGAGGTGGGCACAGGTGGAGCTGCTGGAGCAGGGCTGCCTGCCTGGGCTCAGCAGTTGCCTCGTCTGCACTCTCCTTCATGCATTTTCCTTTGTTTTTAGCGGGCAGGGTTCAGCCTGTCTCTCCTCAGCAGCAGAACGGATCCAGGCCAGACAGATACTAATCAGATGTGACTTCCAATAAGATCCCTGCCTTTACTTTGTCYGTGGGATACAGTTGTGTGGATGGAAACTGCAGTGTTTTATTATTCCTCCAGTTGTTCCAATACTTCTCAGAGAACAGTGTCATCTCATCGGTATTTCCATGTGCAATCTCTGCCTGGGGTACAGTCTTCCTCCCTACTCTCACTCTTACTAACCGGATTGTTTTGAAGTGACTAAAGCGGGAGCTGATACGTGCAGTTCCTTGCCGGGAGGATTTTCAGCAGCGCTGCCATAGCTTGTAGGCAGAGCGTGCAGCAGCACGCAGAGACAGCCGGCAGGGCATCACACGCGGGATGGGAGCTGCTGCCGTGCCCAGCCAGGAAAACACGGGCTCCGGCMCTGGTGGGAGGCAGGCAGGGAGGAGGACAGAGTAGACTTGCAGATCCGCTCTCTGSCCTGGGAGTGCCAGGGCTATGTGCAGGGGAGCGAGTGCCCTTCCACAGACTCGGATGGCTGTGCGTTTTCTAGGGAGCAAGTCAGGGAGGCGGGAGGCTGGAGAACGTCTGCTGAAATCTGTTCTGTTCTGAATCTCTAGCCTGAAGCTGCCTGGTTTTGGAGGTTCTGACTCAGACACTTCAGTGATCAAATACTTCAAGTCAAATACTTCAAGGCTGGTGAAGAGACTTTATCCCCAGAGCAGGGATGAGATCTGTCCAAACACTTGCCTGCCACCATGGCCCTCTCAGTTGCAGCAGGAATGCTATCCCGAAGACCTACTTGGAGGGTCTTAGCAGGGTGAGCACGGGTGCTGACCATCCTGTGACTTTCCTCAGCCTTCACCATGAGGGACAAGGACCACATTTTCCCCTGTGCTGTCCCATGCCAGGGAGCCCATGAGTGCCTGGCCATTGTGCCACGCAGCCAGCAGCCTGTGGTTTCTGTCAGACCAGTTTGGGTGGGCACCTGCAGAGAGGTGATTCTGGTGCCACCAGCTGCTGGGGCATTGCCACAGGCAATGAGCAGGATGGGTCATGCTGTGTGACACACACCACGGTCCCTGTGGCACCTGTGGTGCCCTGTGGCCCTGGCAGAAAACTAGAATGACTTGCAGAGTGACAATGAACAGGGAAGGAATGTGATGGAGACTGGCCCTCTGCTCCACCTGCTGGGTGTCAGGGAGTGGCTTCAAGGGCCCTAAGCAATTAAACTTTAAAAATTTTGTTCCCTTTAGCAACCTGGTTGCTAAAGAGGGCTCCTGGAAAGCTGGCACTGACAAAGGATTCTAGCTGCCCACAGTCTTCTCTACACAGCTGGCCAGGGGGACAGCTGAGTGAGCATGACAGAGGCACTCACAGATGCCTTCTCATTGCTCTGACAGCCTCATCACCCCAGGGAGCGAGTCACCCTAAGTGGGACGTCCCCTGCTCCTGGGAGCTCCCCCCTGCTCCAACTCTGCGGGCTCAGGCACTCCACTGTCAGAKGGTTGGTTGTGTCTAGTGTGTCTGGCAGAGAGGCTCCAGGATGGAGGAGGGTGCTCCTTGCCATCTCTTTCAGGGTATGGTGACTGGGCTGGTGGATGGGGGTGCTTCCCAGGGAGGAGTATGGGAGCAGGGTGCAGTGCTGCGCAGGCAAGCAGCTGGAGAGTGCTCAACCCATGGGAGAGCCCAGCAGGCTCCAACAAGCACAAACAGCCTAAGAAACCTGAGCTAATGAAGCCRTACCTGCACCACTGCTTAGGGAAGTCACACTCTTGTCACAGCATGTCTTTTAGCACCTTGTCCTGCTCAAAGGAAGTGGTTTGGGGGACACCCAAGGCTGGGGGACCAGTTCCCATCAGTGGTGAGGGCAGGTTCTGGAGGCTCACTGCCAATCTGAGGCTGTTTGAAGCAGAAGGAAGGCTTCTGGCACTGGCATGGGATTGCTCTCATGTTGCTCCAAGTGTCTCTTGGCTGGCTGGTGCTACATACAGCCAGTCTATCTGGCTTCTCTGGGTGGGTTTTTGTCCCTTCTTCAAAGGCTGTTTCTCATCCTAGGCCCAGTCCTGGCTAGTAAGATCTCCAGGGGCCATGTATGTAGGGCCATGTCTCCTCTTTCTTAGGTCTCTGGCCTGGCCACAGAAAGCCCTGCTCAGTGGGGTGGGCACAGCAGGGCTGAGCCGAGGGAGCCCACTGGAGAGCTGTGACCCCTGTGCTACTCCTGCTGTCCAGCACAGGCCTGTCTGCATGGCAAGGGAACACTGGAACAGACTATCAGGGGTTTCCAGAGCCTGCTTCCCTTGAAATACATTTCACTTAGCAGATACTATTTTAGCAAGATACTAATTCTAGCCTCTGCTGCCCATTCACCTGTTCTGTGCATAGAAATGGGTTTGCTGACTTGTGAGGCTGAGCTGGCTTGAAAGTATCTGGCTGTAAAGGTAGCCTTGAGTTCTTATGACTTGATTGTTCCCAACTTGGTTTCTCTTCCCCCTCACCCTCCATTGTTGGGTTGAATCACTGGGAAACCTCTGCCAGCAGCAAAGAAGGAACAAACTGGCATCATCCAAGGTGAAAGGATTTCTCCAGGGCATATTCCTTCTGTGCTGCAGCATCTTCTCTGTGCTAGATCTCTGCACAGCTTCAAAAGAAACAGTTCATGGCAGTGCTGCCAAGCACTTTCATCTGCTCTGGACCTTCTCTGGCCTAGGAGAAAGCATGGCCAAAAGAGTTCTCTCTGCTAAAAATGCCACTTTGCTGACCCTYGGTTAGCAGGGTGGAAGGACCATGAAGCCTGGAAGAGAAGAAAGGCCAGGTGGCAAGAAGGGGCTAACATGTCCCCATATCAGCCATCCTGGATTGCACTCTGCTTKTCCTTAACTTGAAATTCATTCTCCCTCTCTTGGTTCCAGTAAAGGTCACTGCAGCTCGTACATCTCACCCTGGTGTGCAGAGCTCTGGAGCTTGGCCACATTCATCCTGGTGTTCACAGCAACACCCTTCTCAACCCTCTTCAGACTCAGAGATTAATTGCACAGCTACAGAGCAAGCCTGCGTGCCTCAGGAAGAGCTGTGCCACATCATTATTCCCTGTGATGRCCAGGGTCTTCCCAAGGGAACTTGTCCAGTTGAGTACTGCTGATCTTTTTCTGTGCCATGGTTAGTCTGCAACTAAATACCATCAGCTGCTTGCTCACTCCCTCCACTCCTGCTGGGATGGGGAGGAGAATTGGAAAAAAGTAAAAAACTTGTGGATTGAGATAAGAACAGACGACTTGGGATGAAGAAGCACAGTCCCAGAGTGACTCCACTTGTACAGACACAACTACTTTATAGGGACTGGGAGTTACAATAATTCAGTAAGTTAAAGAAACATGATGGGTACAAGGAGCTTGTGTGTGTCTGCTCATTACTGAGCTGAGAGTGTTATCCCTTCTCTGTGTGATGTGTAATTGCTCAGTTAGATCACTGGCTCTGCAGYGGGGGGTCAGCTTGGATGGGTGACGTACTCTTTGCAGCCTGTTTTGGATGAACGTGCTGCTTTCAGCCTGGCCACCCAACCCCCTGACCATGTCCTGCTTTCCTGACTGCCAGAATGGATCAGGGCTCCCAGTACATCTAAAGGCTGTCATGGGCTCAGTGGTGTTCCCACAGCTCAGCTGGGTCGGTAGAAATGCCATTGTACCCAATCATGGCAAATATGAGCCATGGGAAAAATAAAATACACAAGGGGCTGGCTCTGCTCTCTGTGCCCAGCCTGCTGTTGCATTGGAAATGTTGGTGACSTGGGAGAAGGGACACACGGGAGAGACCTGGTGTGTAACTGCTCACAGCCTGCTGGTTTCTGCCAGATGTTTTTCAGTCCTGTCATCTCTGAAGACCTGGAGGCTTTCTTGAGTCTCTGAGAGTGTTTTATCTGTTCTGAATAAAGTAATCTTATCAATCCCTAATGGCAGGCTGTTGACCCTAAGCACTCATTTAATGATGTTTTCACCCAAGGAAACTGATTGCAAGAGATGGGGAGTTAAGCAGAAGGCTCAGAGGCATTTTCTGCTGTGCACCTACACACAGCACTCCAGATGACTGAGGTGCTTTCTCATAAGTAGTCAGACCTGTCGGGGTGGTTCTGGTGGTTCTGATAACACCCAGCTTTGGACAGCGCAGGTGCTGGTTGCAAATGCACCAGCAGCTTGTTGCTACTGCAAACTACAGAGTAAACGAGGTGGAAATGACCTCTCCAGGTCTCTAGTCCAACCTCCTGCTCCAAGCAGGGCCCTCTAGATCAGGTAGCTTAGGATTGTGAGCAGCAGAATTATGAACATCTTGAAGAATGTTGTTCCTAAAACCTCTGTGTGTTCCTGTTCTAGTATTCCTCATGGGAAATAAATTTTTGCTGGTATTTATTAAAATTTTTGCATGTATACAAGATCCCTATCCTAGCCCATTATTACTTATACGTGGTTTTTTGCCTTACTGGTGCATGGCAGAGTCTAAAGGCAATGTTTGTCAGGGGACAACAAATGGTTTTTTCCCTCCTCATGAGCCCAAACAGTTTTCTTTTCAGAGTTAAAAATCTCCTTTTCCTCTTCTGATGACTTTTWAAAAGAATCTTCTTTCTCTGTGTAGGAGTGGAAGAAGTCCTTAAAATATGCAGGTTTTTCCTCTTTTTGGACTCAGTTACATAGCAACAGGTGGTACTAGGAGTTTACAGACCCTTATGCCCAGAGTTTAGGAAATTTTTACTTTGGCTGATCCATGGAGATGACTTGCTTATTGCTTTGTCCTATTTGGTTCTGACATGAATACTATCTAGCTCTCAATTGACGACAATACAAATGCTCAAGTTTTAAGCTTTGATTATGGTTGCAGATCCCTAAGTTCTCCTGGAGAAATTGGCTGGTCATGGCATGGATAGGTGCGCTGTTTGCCATGTAAAAAACTGGCTGTGTGGCAGGGCCCAGAGAGTGTTGGTGAATGGTGCTATATCCAGTATGTGGATGGTCACTAGTGGGGTTCCCCAGGGCTTGGTGTTGGGGCCAGCCCTGTTTAATGTCTTTATCAATGATCTGGCCAAGGGAACTGAGTGCATCCTCTGGGCAGAGGCCAAGTTGATAGGTGGAGACAGCACCAGGAATAAAATTTGCATTTTGCTTGATTGTCAGGAGTTACATTTAGTAACACAGCTTAGTGGGACTTGGCCATGTTAGGTTTATGGTTAATGACCTTAAAGGTCTTTTCCAACCTAAATGATTCCATGAATCTCAGCWGATGAACTTAATCACTGATGTGACCTTCCATTCACAACCATTTCACTACAGCTTTGTGCATTCAGCTGTATTTATGTCTCCTACCATAGGCCTAGGGAAGGCAGAAACATTGTGGGGCAAGCTATGAATCCCATGCAAATGCAAAGCTGATTTGTAGAAATTCAGAGAGAACAAGCTACTTGGAGTTTCCCAAAGCTTACCAGAAGGTAAGAGTGTGCATGCRGATAGCTACTGTACAACAGCCCCAAAACCTCCTACAGAAACCACTCCTCTCTTTGACAGATCTTCTTCAAATGAAGAGAGAGGGTTCACTTCAAGTGCCCATTTACCGACACTTGCAGATTGCTGGATATCCAAAATATTTGAAGGGGACTGGCAGGTAAGAAAGGACTTCCAGGAAACCCAGGAGCTTTCAGGGCAGCAGTTTKGGGCTTGCTGCAGTATCCCACAGAACCTTCAGTGACAGCAGATATTACTAGACAAGTTAAAGACCTCAGTCCCAGCCCTATTCACTGCTCCAGAGTGCTTCAAAGTAGGATTTTTCACTGGGGAAGCTGGAACAGACTAGCTTATATAGGAACAGTTTTAGGTCAACTCTAAACACTTTTGCACCTAATGTCAGGAAGGAGTACTCAGAACTGCATAAAAGGTAAAACAAAATACATGTACCATACTCTTGCATAATTTCTCACCAGTTGACAGAAAAAAGCACTTAAAAGGGTTAATTTTTCCTCAATGTAAAGATGAGATTCTGTCACAGAGAAAAGTTGGGGGTTTTTTTCTGAGGTTATCTAGCTAAGAATTCCCTGTCTAGAAACCTACGCTACTTCTATAGATGTTTAGAGTTTAGAAAATGAAGCAGTTGCTACGTGACCAGCTCGAGAATCACAAAGCTAAGATAGAAGCCAGTGCAATCCTACACATGGCAATGAACACCACAGCTTCATCTGYGAGTCACCTGCCCACAGAATAACTTTTCTACCAAATTGTGTACCATGGAGTCTCCTTCATCAAATATACCTAGATTCAATGATCAGGAAAAAGCAAGTGATCTTTGCCAAGTAAATGAGACTGACCGTGTGTCAATGGCACTAATAATGCAGTTGAAAACAAACAGCTCCTAACAGAAYGTTTATGCATTCAAACGATAAGGATGAATAAAAAGCCTTTCCTAAACGCCCTTCTGAGAACACAAAATGAGATTCAAAAGAAAAGAAATGCTGCCGCCTAGAGAGCAAGGTGGAAATCCACAAATCCAAGCTCTTCGTTCTGACCGTCTCCGACAGGATTCAGGCATGGCTTTCCCTTCTGCTCTTGCTCATGGTCCTGTGTCACCTAGGAGAGACTTCTCTCGTCCTCTAGATACCAGTGTTAGCCAGTATTAACCAGTTACACTTCTGGTCGAGACCCTTCAAAGGGTGCCTGAAGCAAGGGGCTGAGCACTTCCAAACTACCCACACCTAAGCTGGGAGCCCAGCTGTCCCAGAAAACACACACACTGCCTGCTGAGCAGGAGTACATGGAGTTCAGGGAACTTTTTAAAACATGTTTCCTGGGCAAATTTAAAAACAATTAAAATTCCACAGGAGGGAGAGCTGGGAATTTAATCAGTTAAAAAAAGCTCTTCTTGTAACTCAACCAGGGAAAAATTCATCTCCACATTTCATTAGCAAAAGTCAGCAAGACATCTTCTGACCTTCCTTTCATCTATATGGATGGCTGCACATTCTYCTCCCAGTGAGATCAGGACTGTGCTGATCCTGTGAAGCTGGAAAATATCATAAAACCCTAATCAATCAAAATATTGTTCAACCACCTGAGCTCAGACAGAAAAGAGATTTTCTTGATTCACAATCATGCCATTCAGCTAGCATAACTCCTTGTTAGCCTCACACACAAGGAATAAGCTAATGGGAATGCTTGCCATAGGGTTGTTGATGTCTAAAGATTACAGTAGCATCCTTCTATGATGCTGTATTATGAATTATGCTGTGAAGCTGTTATTATTATATTAATATTATTATAACTTGTGTTGTGTCAGGGGAGGTTTAGGTTGGATGTTAGGAAAAGGTTCTTCTCACAGAGGGCAGTTGGGCACTGAAACAGGCTCCCCAGGAAGCACCAAGACTGTCTGAATTCAAGAAGTGTTTGGATAACGCTCTCAACATGGTCCTAAATGTAATGTACAGCTTTAACTTAAAAAAACTAAACCTATCATACTGAAATTCACCATCTTTTTGAGCTATAAAGCTTCATAAACACCCAACTGAGGTACATTACTGTTTGGGGTTTTTTTTGCTTCCAGCCCTCCAGTTGTGCCACACATGACATTCCTCCATCAGTGATTAGTCTTTGCTCAAAGAAAATGAAAGCATGCTGGAAGGTAAGGATAGCTTTGATCCTTTAAAGGAAGTGCAAGGCAAAAACATTGTTTTTCAAACCTGAAGTCACTGACCTGAGAATGTTCCTCAGGCATGAAGTATGCTGTACATCTCTGCCTGCACTGCTGCTGCCCAGCAAAGCCTGACAAAGCCATTGTCTGGGACCRGGGGGAGAGCAGGTGCTGCTTGGCTTAGATCAAAGGTAGAAGCCACCTGTGTATTACCAAGCACCGTAGGACAACCCAAACATAGTTCATTTCAATCAACATGCAAAAAACAGGTGYTCAGTGGAACAGAAAGGAACAAACCTAAGATATGTGCCCATATCCATGCCAAGTACAAGGAGAGGACCAAACCCCGGTGCTTGCACACCCTCCCTGTGGGAAGGCCCCCCAGAGCTACTCTGGAGTGCACCCCTTCACAGGAGTCTTGAGCTTTCCAATTTTGCTTGGTGTTTGCCACAGGAAGTGGCTCTTGGGTGCCAGCCAGGCCAGTGACATCATTGCCCCAGGAAGCAGAGCCCGGAGGGACGGGGACCTGGAGGGCAGTGCATGCCCCTTGCCCATGCCTCCAGCATTCCAAACCAGCCCTTACTTCTTCAGCAAGGGCAGAGGGCGCCCAAGTCACTGCCCTCCACCAGCAGGACCTGCAGGCTGGGAGCCAGGGGCAGAGGCTTGGCACGTGTCAGGTTGCCATCACCAGTTTGGTAGCTGCCACAGGAAACCCCTCCAGCGGCTCTCCAGGGGTCACTGGCACCTGTGGGCTCAGAATATCCCAGAAACAAAGAGCACTGCCTTCAACAGAGATGCTGGGGCCTCCCTGATCCCAGGCGGGGCTGTGGGAATGGCACTTGGTATCCATTCACTTCCCTCCTTGGTACACTCAATCCTTTCTCTGGACAACTGACCTACTGGTATAGAGTCAGGACATYTCTTTCTTATGATCCACCTTTTGTAAGAAAATAAATCAGGGTTCAGGTTATAACTGTACTATGGATATGTTTATGAACACTGGTTTTAATACAGTAAACATACTTTAAATATGCAAGCTTGTTTATTAAGACAGGCTACATAGAAGGTACATTTAAGGCATTGTTTCCATTTGGACTGGCTGTGACCCTCTTATTTTCCTGAAAAGTGGTCATCTGTCATATCCGCAAGTTCCCCGTCGGACAATTTTTACATGCTTGTGCTCTTCTCTGCAAACAGAAGAGAAATATATTACAAGAGGAACACTACTTGAATTTTACAGACACGTTTTATAAAGTGGACTCTCTCACGTCTTTCTATGTGTTCAATTAAATGCAGTGATGCATTAATCACATCACTTACTGTAAGCATTACTACAAGTAACCATGATGCAAAAATTTATGAATCACATACACAGACTAACTTACGGCAGGCTTTGTTACCTATAAAAACCTGATAAAACCATCTGCAAATCTGAGAACTATCAAACCACATGACAAATCTCACCAGGAGGACTAACATGTCCATTACAAAGCACTAACACAAGTTAAACTTCACAGTCTCTGAGGTGCAAACCAGTTCTAACGCTTACAATATTTCCACCTTTCACATGGGAATTCAGTGGGAAGGGTGTGCATCCTGATGCACCTCTGCATCTGAGGTTCACTAAATTTTGAATGTGTGGTTCTCTGAATGCTGGAATCTTCTTTATGGAAATTTTAGCCAAGTACCCCTTAGTTTGGGAACACCGGTTTGGTTTTTTTGCAAGTCCTATAAATAGTATTTTGGGGTGCTCCATTTACAAATCTCAATTTACCAGGCAAGTGCAGATAGAAAAAGAAAGTAATACAATGCAAATTGTCCTAGATGGTCAGTTTGTTTCCTTATCTTAATAGAATCAAGCTGGCTTACTCCTCATGAAATTCAAGAGACTTATGCTTACCCAAAAGCAGGATTAATCTGTACTAATAGTTTTATCAGGGATCTTTTTAACCAGAAGGTAGTGGAGCAGATTAGGAATATGAAAGGCAAAATCAAGGCCAGGGGATGTAAAACACCAGTAAAGATGTAAGGAGATGTTCTGGCTGAAGGACAGTCCTTACACTAAACCCTGCAGAGACAGCTCAAGCTGCTGCCATCTATTTCCAAAGAGCGCGTGTTGCTGTCGGACTAGGTTTAAACTAAGTTCAGATGTTGTCATTGCTACTGGACACTGAGTGTGGAAAAGACCTGGGATTTGAGCACTAACTTAAGAATGGATTAGATCTAAGCTTTAAAAGAAAAAAAAAGTAGGGAGGAAAACCAACTTTGGTCTTACAGTTAAGGAGCTTCACTGCAGAGCCAGGATGGGCAGGGTTTGTGCTGCACCTTTGCTCCAGGTGTCTCATGTTATCATGGATCAACCACAGCAACCTCTTCTGCAGCAGTCCATTCACACAGGGCTCTGCAGGTGCCCACACAGTCCTGCATGGCTAAAACAGCTCATGGACAGTACTGTCTTGGCCATCAGGGAAGTATAACTCCCTTTAAAAAGTCCCTTCACRGGCTTAAATATGGGCTAGAACACACCTGCAAGTTGGCCATTGAGAACCACTCCAAGTTAATTGAGAAGTGACTGTTTTGTAATTTAGTACTGGATGTGTCCATATATCTGTTTCTCTATCACCACATTACACTATTTCAGCAGCTGGTCGTGCAGCTTGCTAAATAGGGCAGAAAAATCTCTTTGTTCTGTCCTCCTAAGAAGTGTGACAGACTCTACCTTAGATTACTTGGAGTGGAATGACCATTGCTTATGACTATGGACTGTTCTTCAAAGCTGAAATTCCTCCAATAAAGCCAAGTGTTTTGTCCGTGTTGTGCTCATGCCAAGTCAAACACTTCAGAACAACAACTCCAGACTGAACTAGAAGGCACCCAAATATGCCAACTACTGAACTATAGAAGAAAAACCATCAGGAGACTATCTGACCATTCTATGTCCCTTCAGACCAAAATATGTTTCTGAGCATGTAAGAAGACAGCAAAAAAAGATAGTTAAGACAAAATTCTATCTTGTGTGTATAATTGGATTTAATATCGTGTATCACACAAAACATGTACTTTACATCTTATACTAAAAAGACATAAGCCCCATCGCTAATTACACTTAAGGAATTACTGAATGAGTCGAAATAAGCAACAGATTTGACTGGAGAACCCTTTGTTCTGTGTGCAATGCTGTATTCAGGAATCTGCCATGCGTTCATCTGGAACTGAGGGATCATGCCTAAAAAAATGAAGCATCCTAGAAATGTAAGGCTGTATCTCAAAGCCCATCCTTCTGCTCTGAAAGGATCAAAGATACTGTTTAGGTCATGAGATGCTCTCCTGTTTCTATCTCCACAATATGGATTTGCACTCTCTATGGGCGATATGTAGCACTTCTCTTTGTCTTTTATTGTACTGATTTCACTCCATTTGTCCAGATCCCTGGGAATTTTTATAATATCCTGCACAGATCATCATATCCATGCCATTTTGCAATTTTTATTATATAAAATATAATAGCACTTTCCAATGTAAAATGCTGATCACTGCTTTTGAACCACAGCATTTCAAACCTCTGTGATTTCGTCCTTTAACAATTTCAGCTGAATAACTATTTGTCTGCTTCTGTGAATGTCAAGTGGAGATAATGTAAAATGCCTTATTAATGTCATGCACCAATGCTTCTACTTCTTCCTACTCTGTTTGGCCAAGTTCTCGTGCCAAAAAACTAAATCTCATGGATTTGATCGGATTATTTCTGACAAATACGTATCTGCTTTGCTTACTTTCCTCTTTACCTCTGGCTATGTACAAAGCAATCACTTAATAACTTACTCCAACAGCACTCTAAGCAGGAAAGATGGGTAGGCTCCTAATACGTAACATGCCAGAACCTCTTGTCTTCCCTTTTAAGAGATTCTACTGTGTGTGAATTTTGATTTTTTTTCCTACGCTGTGGGTTTGCCAATTTTCTTTGCAATTTGTCATTTGCTTGTGTAGTTTGTGCTGTGTTCTGGTGAAAGTGTTAGCAAATTCTGCAGATCTGCATGACACACTTCAGCACTTTCTTTACAATATTACCTTGAGTGTCCTTTGACACCTTTGTCTCTTTCCTTATTCTGACCTATGTTCCCTCTATCTTGGTCATTTGAATTTTGTAAATCATCTGGTCAGAATTAATCTTTCCTCTGCCCCAAAGTCAGAAACACATTTCAGCCTTCCGTTTCTTGAGATCTATCTGTTCGAAATTTTGTAAGTTCCCCTCACTGCTATTCTGCTACTCTCACTTCCACCCTCTGCTGGAAACAGATGATCTTTTATTTAATTTGTATAAATTGCCTTTTACCATCAAAATTCTATTCACAACAGTTCCTCTCAGTTTGTACTGAGAGACTGCTCTATAAAGGTTTCCAGTCAATTGTAGTGGGGAGTAATAATGTTCATTAGATACTGATTCTCTGTGTTTTCAATTTGTTTTTAAAAATTATTACATTATTAAAGAATAAAATACTCTCTCTCAAATATCAGGCAGTCTTTTTCTTGATTTTTAGATAACCTGAAGGCAAAATAGTATTTTCTCCTAGCATTTAGCATTCTTACTCTTCTTCGCCAAAGAAGTACAGGTGATTGGATCTTGAACATAAATATTTTATATTTAAAGCTGCATTTTGGGTGGGATCTTTCATGTTTTCTGATGGAGAGTGTGGAAGGGTCTGGCATTATATTCATTGATAGTATGCCATTGTATGAACATGACAGGCAACCTCCTCTAAAATACTCCTTCTCAGGAATTACTAATACAAATTCTGAGTACATCCAGCTGACTGAATCCAAACGAAGCCATTTACAGGTATCACGATAAAATCTGTTGCAAGGGATTCACAGCTGAGAGGACACTGCTGAAACTGCAGTGCAACAGTGTGAATGATCCAAAGCCAGTAAATGATCTATCAGTTACCTGGGATGTCAGGGTGAATGTTCTGCTTGTGTATAGGGAAGGGAAGGACAGAATTAAGTGACTACCTGTTAGCAAGGCAGAGCACACACTCATTTCCATAGGTCTCCCCATCCGTGCCACAAACTGGACGGTAGTCCCTTGGACACGTATGCGAACCATAACTGTCGCAGTCAGGCTAGGGAAGACAGGTACAAAAAAAGCTGAAGTTACACCACTTGAAACAGGTTTCTGCTCATGTTCCGAACAATCCTGACATGCACAGAAAAAAGGTGTCCAACGGGAGCTGGCATAGCATTTTAAAGTGCCACATTATTTTTTTACGCTCTTATGGGAATTTATCACTTGAGGCTTGGCTCCTACTGCCTGGCACGGCTCAGCTGTGGTGTCAGGACACCGCGCAGCCCTTCTGACCTCTGAGCGTCAGCGGGACACACGGACAGCGAGTCCCCATGAAGGGCAATGCAGACGGAGATGGTAAGAGATGGGAATCGCCAGGACTTGTGTGCTGCGGAGCCAGCAGCCTCCYGGGCCCCTCAGCTGTGGGGAGAGACCCCTGCTCAGCGCCGGGGCTCCGGAGCCAGGGCAGGCACGGACTCCCAGCGTGAGGCCCGCCGCTCTGGGGAAGGGGCCGCCCGCAGCGGGAGGCCGGGCTGGAGGCAGGGAGGGCAGCGGGGCCGTGCTTGCCGGGCACGGCGGGGCGGGCGGCACTCACCGAGTAGCTGGCCATGGCGCCGGGACACGAGAGGAGCCCTGTGGAGAGCAAGCGGCGTTAACCGCGCCTGGTCCCGCACGGGCACCCCGACCTCCGCGGGACCAGCCCTGCCCGTTACCGACCGGACGCTGCCCCCTCCCCGCAGCCCCTGACTCTGTCCGCTCCTGGGACACCCTGGCCAGCCGCTGTCCGATCCCGGCACCCCCGACTAGCCGCTGTCCCGGTACCGGCCCCGACCAGCTGCCGTCCGGCACCATCCTGTGCCGGTTCCCCGCCCTGCCTCCGGATGGCTGGTGGCCACCCCCAGCTTTAGATTCCGCCGCCGCGCCGCTGAACCAGCCGGGGCACGGTACCGGTCCAGGTTTGCCCTTCCCTGGGACGGGACTGCCCGGCGCGCAGTACCAGCCCGTTTCCCACTTCCCCGGCACCGCCTCTCCTCCCCTCCCGCGGCGCGGTACCGGCGAGGAGGACGGGCAGCAGCAGCAGCAGGAGCGCCAGCGGCCGCGCCATGTCGCGAACTGAGCGAGGCGGGCACGGCGGCGGCGGCGGCTCGGGGCGCAACGGCCGCGCGCGGGGGAGCAACCGGGGGGCGCGGGGCGGAGCGGGAGCGGAACGGGGAGCGGGAGCGGAACGGGGAGCGGGAGCGGGCGCGGGGGACACGCGGGGATGCCACGGCGGGGACGCGGGGTTGAGCACTGCAGGAACCTCCCCAGGAACACGCTCACGGGACGGAAAACTTTCCCGTCCCAGCTGTGCAGGTGGGCAGCACAGTTAGTGGCGGGGCGCCGGCTGTAATTTCTGCGTTCTCCAGGCTTCCCTGCTTGCCTTCAGCTCGTTAGGGTTGTGCTTTGATTTCAGAGTGTCTTGGGCAATGCAGCGAGGTTGGAAATATTCACGCAGTGCCATGCGGCTGTTAAGGTCATATCCCCCATCTCGTCATAAAGTGACATGAGATGGCTTCTGCTGAGCTGTGAGTGCGTTCCTGCCAAGAGGAACGGAAAAACTAACACAAGTCCCAGCAATAAAGCAACCTGCCTGCCTCCAAAGGCATGAGAATACAGGGGGCTGGAAAGCCTTGGCACGCTGTCCTGCCAGCACGGCTGGGTATCTCGGCAGCACTGCTTTCCAAGAGTATCTTATCTGTCGGTCACCGATAAGAGTGGTTAGCTTTGCAGAGCCCAGAGGTTGGCTTTGCGTAGAGTCTGGCTCTGCAAATGTTTTTATTCAGTTTCCTAAAATCTAGGGTATGAACTTCTTGTACTGTGCTTCTGTGTATGAGCTGGGGTTTGACTTGTCAAGTGTTTTGATATGTGCCGCACAGGTACATACACAGGCACACCTTTCTTGTCTGTGTGTCAGCCTCTGAGTCCTTTCAAGTATGGCTTTTCTTCTTTCTGACAGTGTGCCCTGCCTACGTGGCATCATAGGGAGGTTATTTTATTATCTGCTTAATATGTTCTTATTCCTCCAGGTAACCTCTGCAAATCGATTGCAGTTTCAGATTTTCATTCAGTGCCCACCTTTGTGGTGATTACCCAACACAAGGGATGTTTCATGCAAAGGCCTCTGGCTTGGCTATTTTAAGCAAGACGCCTAATCAGAACGTTTTGTGGCCRGTGAAGCGTGTAGCGGGTTATTTCTCTCTGCTTGATCTCCTTCCCTAGCTTTCCCAACTTTCCGCCCCAGCTTTGCCTACTAAGTCATTTGAGATGAGGGTGTCTTTCTGTTACTTTGTTATTGGTGGGATGATTTGCCGTCCTTGGGGGAAGGATTGGAAGGGGGTTAAATACTGGAGAGTTATGCTGGGGTGTGTGGGTTTCCTTGTTTCTAGAAGGTGTGATTTGTCAAAGGGAAAGGTGCCAGCTGAAGGTGAAGAAAGCAAAACCAAGGGTAGAAGTTATCTATTAGGTTGTGAATTTTGTACATTCCTCTGCACAGTTAAATGCAAAGCTCTTGCACAGAAAAAAAGCCTGAACAACATGAACCAAGTAAGAGCTCAGTGTTCCAGCTGTTGGTAGCCCAGACGAGCTTTGTCCTGAACAACTCCTGCACAACAGACACTAAATGGGTGTGTACTGTCATCATGTCACCTAAGAGAATAGCTGCCCCCTAATAAACGTTCTCTACACTGATGTATTTTCCAGCATATTTAATGTTAACTCCATGGTCATCAATGTGTTGCAGTTGATCCCAGATAAATGGCATGAATGGTACCATTTGGTTAAACATCACTTCAGTTGCCTTTCTGTGACAGCAATATGAACTCAGTCACAGCCACGTGTTCTGCCCTGGATGTTTCCTCTTGATGTTGCAGAGAAAATAGGGAAAAGTAAAATAAAGMTGCTCTATTAATTCTCAATGTGACAATCACATTTGAAACTGGTGCCAGTCTCCTCAGTTCTGAAAGCATTTTGTTTCACTTATTTATATTTTTCTACTGAGAGTATTTAATTTTGCCTTATTTGAGTAAAATTTTAGAGACAAGTCTTTAGAGAAGGGAAAATTATAGAAATGAGATTTTAAACAGAAGAAAAGATAACTTACAAAATTTTTCTTCCGGCAAGATTGAGTGTCTATTACAAGATACTAATTTTCTTTTGTAAATTATTAAGAACTGGAGGCAAGGAAGAGTATAATTATGCAGAGGGCTTCTTAATAGCTTTTGTATTCTGTTAGCACATTTCTGATATGAATGCTGAGTCACTGGAAAGGAAAATTGCAGAATTATTTGCATATCTCCTAGAAGTTATCTTCTTGTTAACATCAGGTAGCTGATTAACAAACATGGAAGATAATAATGATCCGAGCATCTAGGCTGCAGGGAACAATGCATAATTAGAAGTTACATCCCTACAGAGAAGGTCTGTTTCTGCCTTATGCTTAGTGGAATAACCCTCTGTGCTTGGAAGCTAGAATTTATTTGAACTTCACTCAAACTCTTCTGGTGCTCCACAGCCTTGCTGCTGCTCCAGTGAGTGATGGGCAGRTGTTTCTGAGATGTACCTCAATCCAGATACCAAGAGGATTGGGACTAAGGAACTGGATTTCCTTCTACCTTAAACTCCAGGATTCAGCAGTGTGGCATGAAATATCCTCTTTGCCACAGGCTGTGGTGGATGCTAAAGGTTAAGAATTGAAAAACAGAGTTGCAAGGTAAGAAACCATAGGTGGCCTTAAGAGCATGAAAATTCCCACTTGAACAGGTTCCTGCAGGCTGCTGCAGGCAGGAAGGTGACACATGGGAAGTCTGGGTATGGATTTGCTCCTGTTTTTTCCTGGCCATTGTTGATGGCCTCTTGGAGAGCAGAGGCTGGTGAGAGGGATGCTACAGTCACACATCCTTGCATCCTTGCACTGACCTGCAGTTAATGTCCTCTTGCAGCCCCCGGTCATTTGGGGGAGAGTTAATCCACTGTAGCAGCAGGACAGTGCAGCTGATGATGGGCCTGCGCTGCTGCAGGCGGTCTAGAAGGGCACTGTGCTTGGGCACAACGCTTGGGCATGTCCCAGCTGCACTTGTGCCATGTGCATGTGAGTCTCTTGCCATGAGTACAGGAGCTGGTCTTTCCACCTGAGTAATTGCGGGGGTAAAACCAAGCAACGTAGCACAGGACAATCAAAAGTGCTTCTGAGCTGCTTTTCAGCACGCTGTCCTGGGGTGGCACTGCTGAAAGCCTCTTTCCTAAGGCACTGGGGGGCTCCTGCCTCTGGTGAGACTGGAATGCCCTAGAAATGGTTTGGCACTTGCTAACTGGCTGATTCTGCCAACCTGAACCTGCACAGTAGCAGGGCAGAGATGGATAGAGGGGGAAGAGCTGATTTTTCTAACGTTTTAGTCTCCCTGACAAAGATTCCTGCAGGGAAGAAGTCAGCAGCACTGAGCAGACCGATAGGCTTTTGATGTAAGTCTGGGTTTGTTGTGTGTGGGGAACCGGTTCCGGTTGACAAGCTGCTTCCCTGACCAGGTCCTGAGTGCTGAGCTGTGGCATCACCTCTAATTTTGGTAGACTCCTCCAGGCTGTTTCCATAGAGGCTGGGTTCAAAGGTTCATAGAAAGATGTGGAGGAAGCTCCTCATCTCATACACTCCCTCACCATCCTGTCAGTGGCATTCCCACCTCCACACCACTAAGAGATTGCTCTGGGGGTCCTATCTGTCACACACAGCCTGTGAATCATTCCCTTCAGTTGTGCTCCTACGTTTGCAATCCCACGTAGTCCCAAAGACAGGATCCGTGCCTCAGGGATTCAATTATRTACACTCCACTCAGTCTTTCCATCCTTGATCCCTCTGTGCCCATTCATTTTGCTTCATCATGTGCTGTTCTCTGCTGTATCAGTCACAGATGGGCAATTTATCCTCTCCTGTTTCCCACATGAATCCCATCTATCACCTGCCTGTCTTTGAAATTAATTTACTGGCTGGCCAGCTGCCCACTTTGTGTCCCTGGCTCCTTCCCATCCGTGTATAACATGGGGGGGTGCTCCCTGAAGGGGGGTGGCCGCAGGAGCTGCAGTGTTCTGTGCCCTAAGGAGCATCGCTGACCTGTGGGCAGTGCTTTGGGACGGGACTGCTGCACGTGCTGTGGGACAGGGGGAAAGGGCTGCCGGGAGGTACCCACACCCTYCTGGATCTGCTCGTGCTGTCAGTCACCGTCACAGCACAAAGCAGCAGCCTTCTGTCTGGCAGAGAGATGTGTGCGTATTGCTGCAATGCTCAGGCTTGAATGAGGGCTTTAGTAGTCCCTGCAGCCTGCAGAAGGCTCCTGCCCTGATGGGCAGAAATCAACAGAGTTTTCTTTTTTTCTCAAGCCTCCAGAAGTTCTTTCCTGCTGTTGTTTTCAGCTCAATTAAGCATATCTGTCAACTTGATCTGTCATGGACAGGTTTACAGGTGCTGGCTTTGACTTCTGCTGTCTGTGTGCTAGTTCAAATGACTCATGGCAGAGCTGGGCCACCATCCTGCTGGAGGGGGCACACACTTTGTCTTAGTGATTTGCCCAGGATCATAACTCCTTTGGAGGGAGGTGGTTGGTCCCAGTGGCATTTCTTATATCAAAAGTTTTCTCAAAATGCAGAAACTTTCAGGACAGGCTGTAAAGCTTCTTCTAACTGCTTAAAGGAGACAAGGTTAAGGGAACCTGCCTGCAGTAATCACGCAAGGGCATGGACTTCACACACAAGATGGAAAAGTGCAAAGCGTTTATCGCGCAGTGAGAATTCCCTAAATACCAGCACCTAACAGGATATCACATCATATAAACAGGAAATATATTCACCTCAGTGTCTCCCAATCACCTGGGGTATTGCACAGACATTGCCTATTATGGTAACAGGCAAACAATACCCTATAAGGTCACAAACTAAAATTATCACTTCCCATAGGTCCAACACTGTCCACAAACCCACAATCCTCTCTCAGCCCATCCCCGGTGACCTGGATGCACTCCCAGGGTCACCTCCGAGGCCAGGAAAGAGGCTCTCTCTCCGGCCCTCAGGGTCTATCTCTCTACCAGCACACAGTGCACCCCAACACCTACCCAGAAGGCTGCTCACCTTTTTCTGGGTGCTAAGGCTGAACCCGAACCCCATAGATGACCTGCAGCTATAGAGGAACAGCCTGGCTGGAGGGTCAGCAGAAACTTTTTTCAGCTGTGAAAGGGCAGAGGGCTGCTACTGCATCAGTACAGTGCTTGATACAGTGCTTGAAAGTGAATTGATCCAGCAATACTTGTCTTACTTCCATATGAGAAGACACTTCGAAAAGTCAAAGGCATCTTCTTTAATGCCCACCTGTTGCTCATAAAGTGAGTGGTTTCAGCCAGGGCAGTACCTATGCAGATCTGCTTTCAGAGACAACCTCACACCCTCTTCACCCTCCAGGAAAAAGCTTTGTGAATGGTGTGATCATTTAAGAAATGTGGTCCCCACCTCTATTGCAGCGGAGCTCCTGTCCAACTTCTGGTGCCCTTGGGCTAGGTTTGTAGGATGAGGACATTTTACTTGATCCGTGCTGGGGGAAAGGGATAGACAGTAGCTATGAACAGGGCAGAGGGAGGGCAGGTGGAATGGAGGAGAGGGAGTATGTTCAGCATCTCCATTTTCCCAGTGCCCTGGTTATGCAGCACTGTGCCCTGAGCATGTTTCATGGCACTGTGTGCTCTCTCTGACCCTATAAAGATAGGTATTCTTATCTTGAAGAACCCACTCACTATACTTTATGGTCTCCAGGAGTGAGGATGAACTGCAGATGAGGATTTCACAGTTGGCTGGTTTATCTCAGTCAGGCTTTGAATGCCTGTCCACCTGATGGATTGCCTGGTAAAATGGAGGATAAAAAGACCTTTATTCACCAGGGAAGATGATGATAGCTTGGAGATGGAGATGAGTTTGCTGCAAAGATGGCAGGCACCATGCCCATGAAGGCTCAGTGCTGCTGAAGGCTGTCTCTTCTCTGTGAAGGCCAGTGTCAGAGGCACCACTTTGCAATGTCTGGCTGTGTCTCACTGCCTGAACGACTGACAGCCACCACTTTGGGGTCTGTATTTTCATTAGGAACCTGTCATTGGTCAAGGGAGGAGAACAGCAAATGGAGGAGGGGGTGACAAAGCCTGGGCCTTGTTGGAGGCACCATTTCTGTGTGGTTCTGCTGGATGTAAGACCTTCAACAGTCAGGAATCCCCAAAACACTGCCTGAGCTTGAGGATGACAGAGGCAGGTAAATCTCAGCTTTGTTTCTCTGTCACCCTTCTATGGCCTGACCTGGCCTGTACTCCTCCAACACAAAGCTGTGATTTCTCTTGCTCTTCTTGCTTCTACATCTGTGTTTTGGTTCTGTTACTGGAGAGCAGAACCACAGTTACCCGAATTGCTCTGTAGTTCAACACGAGAGGCCAAGGCTGCCCAGCCATTATCGGAAGTGTCGTGCTTTTGGATCAGTTCCATGCTGCAAGCAACGTGGCTTTAGGAACTGCAAACGCTTGGTACATTTTTGTCTGTCAGTGCTCTCATGCTCTGCTGAGCCCAGACTTTTCTGATCTGTGGGGCACTTGTTAAACTGATTTACTCAATTCAAATTTTCCATAGTGAGAACAACCAGACCTCATCCATGTCTTAGGAATCTGTATTTGATGAGATTCAGGTGGTTTCTTTCAAGAGATTTTAGTGACTTGGAGTGGATGGAAGGGTGCCAGGGTAACAGTTCCTGACCAAAGTAATTGATCCAGCTGAGATATCAGGATTTGGCCATAGCTGGTTAGTGTGGCAAGGGCTGGTTGGAGGTGTGAGGATAGTTTTCCCCTCTCCTGCTCTGGCTCAAGGAGTCTACAGGCTTGTCTTTGCACCATGTGGTGGCAGCCTTACACACGGTAAGTGCTCTATCTTGCCGGCTTGCATGAGTGGTTTTGTTTGCAGCATTTTTTTTAGGGTGAAGAGCTCAATGGACCATTTACGCTGTCAGCTGGATAATATTGTGCTGTAATATAGTGGTCTCATCCTCACAGCATCAGCAGCGCACAACTGTTTCCTTTCCTTGCCGTGCTGGAGACACCTATAATTCCGTGAAAAACTGCCCGTTCCGGCGGGCTCGGTGCTTCAACATCCATTGTCAGCGCTGCAGGAGTGACAGGGCTGTGCAGGAATGAGGGCATGAGGATGTCTGGGGCATGTGAGATCTCACCCAGCCGTTCAGATCCCTGCCTGGCAATCCTAGAGGCTTCCAGGAGCTGTGAGCAAGGACTGGTAGCAGGTAGCAAGGGCCATTCCTAGCCGACTCTCTTCCTTTTCCCCTTGCTAATTCACACAGGATTTTTCTTGTCTGTACTGTGTCTCGCTCTGAGCCCCATTTGGGAGGGCTGGGATCTCTTCTGCTCACAAGTGTGCCTGTGCTGGTGCTCGAGGGGAGGAAGGGGACAGGTGGTATTTATCTTGGTTGAGCTGCAGGGTTGTGTTTGGCAGGGCTTTCCAGCAGCAATGGCTGAGCAGGTCGTGGGCATACTCAGGAGTGAGTCACCAAGTAATAATGACAGTAGGAAGCAGAGAAGAGAAATGCTTCAGGAGTTGTTCAGCTTTTCCTGCTGGGAGCCAAACACAGGGGCAAGGTTTACTTGGAGTGGCAGAAAATATCTAAACTGAAAGGTCAGCTGAGGTAATCTGGGGACATGGCTCAGCTGTGGTCTCTGTCTTGTATCCTCTTGTGTCCCTGTCACCAGATGATATGGAGACTTCCTGGCAGATGCACATGATGTTTACAGGAGAGCTTCCTACCTGTCAGCTCCTCTAGCCACCAAGAATCTCATCAGACTGATGTGGCTGTCCTAAGGGACACTTGCTTCAGTGTAAGCTGGCTGTACTAGAAATGATCCAAACACCTCATATTTAAACAGCACGTACTGCTGTAATAAAAGCACCTGCATGGAGATGACAGTTTCCTGAAACTGGTTTACACTTCACTGAGCTCCAGCAGAAAGGAGGTGTGTGATTTGCAATATTGGTTTTTTCCCATTAATTTTGGCTTTCACTGCTGTTTCTGGTCAGAGATGAATGTATGGGATAGTAATTAGTTAGGAAAAATTTCCTAGGCTGCTTTCTGAGGAATACAAGACTACTGCTGTGTTTTTCCCTCTGCGATATTTGCTGGCCAGGTCACCTAAATGAGGGAGCTCTGCTCCCTCTACATTGTGGTTCTGATGTATGTGCCACACTGAGGCCTGGTACTCTGTGGGCACATTGCCATTACTATGGGATCCTGCAAATTCCAATTTTCCTACATTTAGAGACCCTTTTGCTTKCAGGTGCTGACCCCATGATAATGACCACAGTAGAAAAACCTACTGGTGAGCTACCTTTTTGATTTATCACACAGAGGGGACCCTTTGCAGCAGATCTAGTTTTGCTTTGGGCTTCAAGTGGAGGGCTTGGAGCTATGAGATGAGTTTGTTGTAGGAACCAAGTGTAGTGCAGTAACTAATGACAGGATAATACCAGCGAGCAGCTTGGGAATGAGCTACAATTGCTAATGGCAGAGTTTTCTAGTGCGAAGGACAAAGAAGCTGTGGCCTCTTACTCATGTATTTGCTATTACTTTAGCATGGAGCTTGTCCTGCTGCTAAGTGGCAACTGTGCAAGCTGCTCGCCCTGTGGTGTTGGTCCACAATGGGATGCTTCCTGTTTTAACTGTGATTCCCATTAGTTCCTTCCAGAGTCTGGTTTATCTACCAGACTCTGGAAGCAAACTGGTGATTAATGCTGAGGTTGCTGCTGAGGACTGTGGTTACACCGCCTGCAGGAGAGGCAGGGAGCGACCTGGCCTGTGGAGCAGCTCACCTGGGTGCATCCAGCATGTGGGAAGCCTCTTTTCTGTGAGTAGGTGTGTGGAGAAGTGCRGAGCTGAAGCCAAGGCTAGATTACACCATTCCTCAGCTATAATGCTCTGACCTCTTAAAAAGTCATTTTCCTTTGGGTCAGGCCTGCCATGTTGGGATGGTCAGGGTTACGGACATTCTCCCAGAGCCTGTGCTAGAGAGGTTTTGGGAATGGTGGTGTTAGTGGAACATGGTTTAGGGGTACCTTTAAAAGTGGCTTTGGAAAGGGGCCATGGATATATCCTAACAACCCAACTCTTTTTTTGGTTTGCTCCCAGTTCTGAGTCTGAGCAGGTGGTGACCAGAGGCTGCGAAGCCGCATGGAACAAGCTAAGAAGGGCTGGAGAGAAGTCCCACATTCTGCTATACTTCCAGAATGGTTTGGGGAAGAAAGGCCTCTTGTTTGTGCCTCTCAGGGCAATCTTTGTGGGGGATTCCAGTCACTGCCATCAGGGCAGAGAGGACAGGCTGAGCTTGCAAACACCCTGTGGGCATCCCTCAAAACCTTTCACAACCAGGAGCCAAAGAAGTTGCCTTGGAAACTGTGATGAAGCTGAATTTGCAGGGAGCTCCTGCCAGGCTAACTGGAATTGCAATGTAAATACCGATCGCACTGCTGGCATCAGGCAGAGCTCAACAATCCTGGGGATGCTCATCCCAAGCCGCATACTGGCATAGGGCGATTCTAGGCAGCTTTTCAGTTGCAGGTCTGCACACCTTGGGGAACTTGACGCGAGGCAAAGTTCATATCAAAGTATTTTCTCCCCAGGGTAAGAGTGAGGTCAGTCAGCTGTGCCTGTTCCTTGGTTGTGTTATCCTCTGAGAAAGATGAATGAGCCAAGCAGGTACATTTGCATTTGCAGCAGTGAAGGAAAGGGATTCTGTGTGGAGTGGGAAAGGAGATGGACTGGAAGACCAATCAGCTGATAAATTGCCTAAGGGACAAAGAGAAGTTACTCAATTATTTTTTTTTTCACACTTGCCATGGGCTAATTAAGGAATCTATGTAATGCTGGAAACCTTTGAATGTTTAATGGAAAAGCAGCTAATTAATTAACATTACAAATCATAACCATTAAGGAATTAATCTTTCATGAACTTAATTAGGAATGGTGAGTGAATGGGTACATGGGAGGATGACTTTTGGAATATGAATTATGGTTGTTTCTTTCCTAATCACTGCTATTTAATGAAGACACACAGCAATATTACTGAGCAAACAATGCAGAAGGGAAAAAGGCTGTGTAATGATCCCAGCTAGGAGTGATAACTGCTTCATTTGTGGGGAATGCTCACAAATTGGAAATGCTATTTGGCATGATCRTTCTGTTGCTAGAGATGACCATTTGCTTATGGCAATAAACGGTTAAATTGTCATTGCATAATTTTGCCTGGAAGGCAAAACTCCTGACTGGCTGAGCCTTTGTGTCCAGCTCCCAGGGCTGGTTGTGGTCATTGCCCAGGGACCTTGGAAGCTCTCTCATCACATCTCTCATCATGTAGATGAGAAATGCAGTTTTTGAAAGAAGGAAAATGGCCACAGTGCTTTGTGAGGGCTGTACAGAAAGAGATCGGAAAGTCTGAGAGGACTGCAGTGATCTGGATCATGAGACTTCCCTATGTGGCATTTTCCTAAGGGGTGTGTGCTGCTCAGTCTGGATTCAAAAACTCCAAGCGATGGTTCCCAGGGTGTTCAGGTCCACCTGGGGATTTCAGACTATTAAAAATGTGTCTCTCATTTTGTGCCTGTATTGGGGATCAGCTTCCCATTGTCTGACTCCCTTCTGCTAAACAGAGATCCTTCCTCGTGGTGTGACTGTGTTGGGGATGGTCCCAGTGGTGCCAGGCAGAGCCCTAAGTGAGCAAAAAAACTTCCAAATGATGTTTGGAGAGTTCTGCCTTAGTTAATCAGCCCTGTTTCCTGTTCAGTGCTCATTTGGGGATCATTCTGCTAATAATTGTTCTTCAGCTTGGCAGTCAGACAGACAGAGTGAGGCTAAGGACTCATTTTGGATGGAGGAAGAGACAGATCTTACAGGGATTTACCTAGGGAGCACATGCCAGTGGAGTTACACTAATAGCAAAAGCAGGGAAAGGAACATTGGCCCTCTATTTTTGTCTCTGGCAGGGGYGTCTGACATAAGGTTCCTTCGGGCACTAGGCAACAAAATATTGGAACAAAAGCTAATAAACACCCTCCTTTCTTAAAATACAACTTAAAYTACAACTTAAATACAGCTCTTCTGGCAGTGCTTGATAGATTTCTCTTTCATTAAAGAAGTTCCTTAAGAACCTTGTTCTCCCCTCATTTTTGTTTTTTTTTAATGTATTTAGGATGGTTGTTCTGGACACAGAAAACAACCTATATCAGAGATGGCTRACACAGTCAAAGAATAAAGGGTGGTTATGAACACGACTCTTCACTGACCATTCCTTTCTGATGCTGTGCACTTGGAGCTGGGTTGCATGTCTGCACAGACATGTTTGTAGTCTCCCCTTCCTGCAGAGTAGGAAGTGTGTTTTTCAGGAGGAAGTGGAAGGGGGCACAGGACGTTTTCAGAGTTTCGGTGTTCCAAGCTCCCTTTGAATGTCCACAGTCTTTGGAATTCAGGGATGTGGCGTGTAGTACTTGTGCAGTGCAGTAAGATATCTGGAAAGAGGTAGTGGAACCAAAGAAATTCTTTCCAGATATCTGGAAAGAGGTAGTGGAACCTTTGGGTGATGAGTGTTGAAGTGGAAAGAAGACAAGCTAGTCACGGACCCTGCTTAGCAGAATTCGCTCTGACTTGGTGCAGAAAGTCCAGCAGAGACAAAAAAGGGTGGGCTCTTGTRTATTGGGAATTAGAGACCTTGCAGACTGAGCATTTGGTTTGTTCTGATAGTGAGCCCATCTATAAAATTCAGACATAATTCTGGCACGAGTGCTGGGGCTGTTTCCCCACAGAACTCACACCTTTGCCAGAGCAGCCTGTGACCGTGGAGATCATGCAGTAGCCCTTGGTGTTACTTTGTGTGTGATGGCCTGTAGGATGGCTGGGGACCAGCCAATGCCCACACAACTAACAGACAAGCAGGGGTCCTCTGTGGAATGAGGCAGCACTAAYTTTTTCATTCTGGGTTCGCTGGCCCTACAGTGAGGGAAGGCTTTGCACTTCTGCACTGCAATAGACTTCGATGCATTCAGATAAATAATGAAATAAATGAATGAGAGTGAGTTCTATTAACATGGAGTTTAGGGTCCTACAATTCCTTCCTTAATTTGGGCTTTAGATATTAGGCAGAATTGGATRTTCATGTGACTTGAAGGGATAGACCAGCCCCAGGTGTTCTTCATGGATTTTACTAAAAGAAAAAAAGTGAGCAAGTATATGCTTATCAAGCACATTATTAGGCTAATTTACTGCAGTTTCATGAAACTAATTAAAGAAGAACAAGACAAGGATGAAAATAAGGTCACAATTAAGACTGAATCRATAAATCACTGTATTCAGCAATTTAATGCAGCAAGTAATTTATCTGAATTATGAGTTTGGCATAAGAAAGAATTACTTTTTGTGTAAATCCTGTTCAGGGGTAGGTAAAGGAGACTCAGCTCTATTTGAACCAAAGCATACAATTCATTTGCTCTTGTGGATTAATGCATTGGCTTTACTTGGGAGACCTTGAGAGCTTGATCCATCGTGGGCAGAAGCCTGTAGGAGCTGGGCACCAGATCTGCCCTTAGCCCCTCACCTGGGARTGTTGCTCAGTGCAGGCTGCTCTCTGCCCAAAAAAACTCCCATAAGGAAGGAGCCAACATGACTGTCCAGAGCATCCATGACAGCTCCATTCAACACACTATCCTTGAATATCTCTGTGCTTAATATGGTTTTGTTTTGCTCCTTATTTCCCTCTTCCAAGTCTATGCAAATACAAAAGGTCCTGTTCACACCTTCCTACAAAGGCAATGACAAAATCAATCTGAGCAGCGGTTTTAAGCAGTGGTCTTTTTTGATCACCTATATTTACTGACAAACTGGGAGATGCACATACTCAATAAGAAGAAATTGGACCTGCCAAAGACCTTTTTTTCAAAGGAAAGGTGGAGGTATATTGAGGGATTCCTTGAGGGCTTCAAGTGTTGTCGCAGAGACCAAGAGATCATTTTGAGGTATGAAGTTTTTTCTGGAAACTTAGGAAGTGTTGCTTGCTGCACAGTTAGAAGCAGGATTTWAAAAACTCTTGTGTATTCTGTGATGAAATTAAGTGTATTGAATGCATATAGATTTAATAGTCCTTTAAATACTCAACAGCATATTCCAAAATTGCCAAACTGACAGGAAAAAAAGGGCAGACTAATGCAAACAATTCCACCATAAATAAATTAACAACTGCTAAAAAACCCCAAGACTTTCTATGTTGAACATCCTTCTACTTCGAATTCCAGAAGTTTAGGAATGGAAAATACCCTAAAGTGAAATGAACATATCTTCCAGGGTTGATATATCTCAATATCTTCTTCACTGTGTTTCTCCTGGGCTGTTTTGAAATATTAACTCTCAAAGTAAGCAACTTTGCTTGTGAGGTTTCAACTGTTTTAAAAATAGGTTAAATTTATCTTAAGGTATTTGACTGTCTCATGGCATTACCTTCTATCAGCAGTCCCAGTCCAGGACAAATCTGGGATGATTGGTGGGGCTTACTTCCCTTTTGACATTTCTGGATTTGCTGCTGCTCGTGCCACTCTTTCTTCTCTTATTGCATTAATTAAACTTTATGTGGGAAAGATAATATGTTAACAGTAATAAAGCCCTGATGAACGGGCCAATTCCTCTAGTAGCCAAGTACTAATTTTAAGTGTTTCGCTTCATTAAGAAGTCTTCAAGAATTGCAGTATTGTAGATTATTGTTTCAGAACAYTTGAGATTATGCCCTTATGGCAATTTCACACCAAAATGAGTGAAAATTATATGAACCGGCAACTTTTAATAGTTGTACCCTACTCCTAGTGACTACCTACRGCTCTGGCTTCATCATTCCCAGACTGACACTGCAGTGGAAGATACTCTTTGACCTGTATGTTGGCAATAGAACTGGAAGGACAGGAGTGTGTGTGGTGCTGACAGCTGAGAAGCACAGGCAGAATGTAAAAACAAACCAAATTTGAACAGTAGCCGGTGCTGTATGGAAGGAACTGGAAACCCAGTTTTGTTTCTCAGCCGGCGTTGTTCAGCAACAGGGCCTGTTTGCAGGTGATCCACCTTAAAATGTGGGTTTTGTCCCAGTAGAAAAACAGSTATTTATTGAATTTTTCATCTGAGATACCTAAATGCTATTACAGAAGAAGCCCTGACCTCCCCTAGAGTTATTTCTGCCTGCATCATGCAGTTCCTCCCCTTATGCTTGTGGCATCAAGGGAGGCTTGCGTTGCCATCCCTATTTGGGAGCGTCCCTACGGCTCACTGGGATGCTGGGCTTGCCTTCTCCCGTTTCATTCTTCTGGCTTCTGCCCCCAGACTATCATTCACTTGGTGGTGGTGGTCACCCACGTTACTACAATTCCCCTAACAGGCAGGCAGCAACATATTGTTCAGGGCAGCTCTTGCCATCCCAGACATCCTTTGCCATCCTGTGGGTGAGGAGCCCTTTACTTTTAGCCTCCAGAGTATCTTACTGGGCACGAAAGAGGGGAAATGGACAATGGGTTTCTGTCAGCAGGTGGGTGCAGCAAGGTCTTTTGAAGGTCATGCTGCTACAGCAGGAAAGACACAAACATGTGAGTGAAACAAACCACAAGGAAATAATGAGTTTTAACCCCACATGTCCCCTTTTGTCAGCGTAGAAAGGTTACCAAAACTAATGCTTCAAATCAGTGCCAGTGCGTGATTTTTAATGGAACCCTGGCCTCTCTCAGATAAAAGGAATTTAAAATCTATTGATTTTCAAGGCAGGACCTGGTGAGAGACAAAGAATGGCTTTGAGGTTTTTTTGGGCCCAGTGTACTGAGAAAAGAATTTTGAAGCATGATCATCAGCTTTGTTAAATTACTGGGCTGTCCAAGGTATCTGATATTGATGCCCCTGCTTCTAACACTGTTACTCTCAAGAGGTCAGCAGTGGTGATTTATTGACTTGCAGCAACTCAGAGGTTTAGTCTGGCTAAATTCCGAACTCGAATACACCTTCAGAGAGGTGGAATCACCTGGGAAAATGGGAAAGTATCTCAAATAATTTGCTGTTAGTTGTCTCTTACCCTTGGAATGTCTCAAACTTCTTTCCAACTCAATGGGATTGAAATGGAAAAAAAAAAAAGAAAATAAAAGGACAGATTAAAGCTCTATAATCTGATGCTTTAAAAAAAATTAATAAAAATTACACTCCTGGGTGAATTTGCAGCTGTCAAGGAGCAGTGGACTCTGTAACTGCTATTGCATTAGGTGCATTCTGACCCTAGCACCAGCCCTTAAATTGTAGGTTGCTCCTTTGATTTCAGCAGTTACTGAAGATTATTCCAGTTGTAAATAAGATCACAGAGAAGCTTTAATGTTTGTCACTTACGTATCTTATTAGTATGAGGCAGATCTCTGAGAAGAGGAAATACTCAATTGTTTGTTCCCATGGCCACTCATCTAGCRTAGGCCAGGGCACAGTTTGCTCTGTTTCGTGCTCTGCCAGCTCCCTCAGCTTTGTGTCCAGCTGTTGTCCCCAGGGCTTTTCCACCCAGGACTGCCTGTGCTCCGAGGGCTCACAGCTTCTGCGTGGAGTGAGATCTCGTTCCCTCCTCTTACCTCTCTGCTGGGCACAGCTGCCCCTCGCCTTGCAGCCACGCCAGGAGCCCTCTGCCTGCTGGCGTGGTCTCAGCTCAGCAGCTCTCAGCAGCAAGCACCACCCGTGGTCAAGCCCTGCCCTGTGGGAATCCCTGCCAGAGTCACAGGGATGAGGGAGAGTGCGCCAACAGAGATTGCTGTGAGGAAACAAAGCTCGCGCTTGACGCGCGGGCAAGGTGCTGGGCCTGAGCTGATATGTGTGTGTGCTGACAGATGGTCTGACTTGAAATACTCTCTCCAAATTCCATTAAGCCCTGGGAAGGCAGCGGGCAGCTAGCAGCCGTGAGGAAGTAAGTGGTTTCTTATTAACCAGCCCCCACGCTTCCCAACCCCTGCTAACAGCAGCTGGTGGAGTGTCTTTTCCGGATGTCAGTTATCTCTGTCCATCTGGCAGGTACTTTCAAGCTTGCCAAGATGAGTATAAATAGAAGGGCTTTTGGGGAAGAAATGGCAGACCTCCGTTGCAGACCCCATATGTGCTGGGTTTTGAGGGGTCCTGGTGGCTTTTGCTTCAAAGCAGTGCTTTACCATGGGTGTTTTAGTATTGGCATGGATGAGAGAGTTTTCTTTAAAAAGAAAAGAATTACTTTCTTCAAGAGAAATTTTTGAGGCTGTTGTCTTGCCTCATTTTCAAACGTCATAAAGCATGAGCCTGGAAGCTAGATGAAAGGTTTCTTCTGATTTTATTTTTTTCACCAGAGAAATAAAGACTGAGTCAGTGGTGCCAGGTTAGGATCAGAGGGACTGAGATTTTTTCATTTAGAGCCCCAAAATGAAGTTTAAAAGAAACTGAATTTATGTTTTATGGGATTTGAGCAATGTTGCAACCAGACTCTTGTATAAGCACCAGAAATGTGCAGTATTAACAGGAGAGAGGCACCATGGCAGAGACACTTTTTAGTGCTCTTCTCTGCCCACACCTTTCAGGACATCATCTAGAAGAACACCTTGTTTTCAGGTGTAGATCTGGTCTTGAACAGACCATGCTCAGATTTGGCAGGAGTGGTCCAGTGAGGCTGAGTGTTGGCAGGTAAGTTAAATGTCAGTGGGATGAGAAGGATGCTGGCTAGAGATCTTGGGTGCGAAGTGTGGATTTAGGCACTTCATTTCCACCTAAGCATTGCAATGCCTGCCTACATGAATTGCTCGTTGTAACCTTCTGTGTYGTTGTGATTAATTTGTTCAGATCGAGGTATCTCCAATACCATGCTCTATCCCTGAGCTAGTGGTCTGAATTCCCTCCTAGAGACTGTGGAGAARTGAGCACTTTGTCTGGTTCTGACATGGGCTGCTAAAGTCAGGTGAGGTAACTCCCCTCTCATATCCAGTCCCTAACTCAGAAGGGAGACGTGAGTTACAGATGTTACAGCAACAGAAGCTCAGGTTCTTGTGGTGGAAAGACAACATGAACTACCTTGTGAGCACTGGTGTTTCTAAGTGGCTTTTAAAGTGGATATTCTCTATAATAATGCAAACTGGGAACTCACTGGTACTGATTTCCATGGCTGCCAAAGCACAGGGAAACAGCAGAGTTTTGCTCTTTGGGCAAAATCTGTGTTGGCTTTTCCTGGTTCAAATGGGCACATGCTGATGTGAAGAGTTGGGAAAACCATGAGAAAAAGCAGCAGGGAGTTGGCAGATGCATCTTAACAAGACGAAGACTTATCCCACTCCAAGGAGTAGCAAAAACTAACCCTTCTTCATCTGACTGAGTCGACTGTCCAGGCAGTCAGCACTGGGTCCCCTTCATTGGAGAGCACACTGTCCCAACCATTTTGTATCAGCCAACAGATAATTGCTGTGTACTCATAAATTGTATATTTCTTTACTATGTATGGTTATTCTCACTGTGGTGGCAGTTCCAGGGTGCAAAGCTAATCCTGAAAGCTGAGATTTAGGTGAATGGGATGCATATTGTTGTGATTTCTCTCAGTTGCCATGAAAATATTTGACAGAATAATTTGTGTTTTCTAAAGTGGACAAAGTGGGCTTAYTGATAGCAAGTGCTAAAATAGGGTATTTCTTGCAGCACAAGTTACACTTCCTCATCTTTCAACCAAATATGACTGTAAGATGTCCTCTCTTTATGATCAGTGTCAATCATATCCATGTCCCTGTAAGGGACGGCCCGAGGACCCTTCCCCGAAGACCCTTCATCTGTTTCACGATCATCTACAGAAAGCGAGACGCTGAGCCTGGGCCTGGCCGAGGTGGAAAGCGAGCCAAGCAACACCTGCCTGAGTGCAGGTGGCGGCGAGACCTGTTGCCAAGCTAGCCAAGCACAACGTGCCGGAATTGGTACACCTGCCTGAATGCAGTTTGCGGCGAGCCGTGCTGGTCCTGCTGTTGCCACATCGAGAACAGCACGGGGCATCCCGCCCGCTACCTGTTCTGTGCCATCGACTTGAGACAATGGGTCTTGTTCCCCCACCTCTTGGCTAGCCGCCCCTCGCTTCGGGAAAAGATTTCCTCACCTGTTGGCCAGCTGCCCCCCGCTTTCAAAAAGACTATAAAGAGACTCTCTAAGAAGACCCCGATGAGATCCCCCCACGGAAGACGACGGACCAAGAGGACTTCGTCTGGCCGTTGGTAGCTATAACCCCCTTTTTTCTCTCTCTCTCTCTATCCTTTGTTTCCTTACATCTCTCTCTCTCCCTCTCTATCGCACTTACACTGCATTGGTACACAATAAAACACACTCTGTTGATTGAAATTTACACTTCTCCCCGTTTGTGTTTCTTTTGCACTCTGAGATTCGGGTAACGAACCATCACGACTCCCGCTTGTCCCAAGCGGATCGTGACAGTCCCACAAAGCCTGAGGATCTTTGTGGAGCAGGTAACACCGCAGGGTAGTGGTGAGATGTGTTTCTTGCACTTGCAGCATCATGGAGCATCTTCTTGTCTCATGAGAACAGGTGAATTAGCTGACCTCATGCTCACATTTAGTAGTATCTTTTGCTTTAAGTATCTCACCTGTGGTATTTTATTTATCCTCCCTCTGTATTAAATATTCCTCATCTTCTTAGAGTCCCTGGTACATATACGCCTGTCAAAATCCCACTGTGTTTATCAGGAGCTCTTTTTTTCACTTGGGATACCCATGCAGCTGTTATGCTGCTGTCTGCTGGGTGAAAACAGAAATCCTCCAGCCAGAGAAGGCAAATCACCAGCTTATTTCTTTATTTTCAGTATCATCTTCTGGAGGCTGAAGGCATAGCAGGGGGAATAGCTGTGCAGAGTGCTTGCTCTGCAGACTGCTTGTGAATGCTGCCTGTGTCGGCGGCACGAGGCCAGCCGGGCTGCCCTTTGGCAGTGAGGGACTGTGAGATGGATTGGATGGCATGTGGTCTCCGTGCTCGAGTGCCCGGGGAGCTGGCTCGGAGCAGCACTGGAGCACGCTCCCAGGCACGCGCTCGCCTGCCATTGATTCAGCAGGCTGCTTGCTCCCGTCTGTCAGAGCTCGTAGGCTTCTCCGGGCTGCCTGCGCAGCCCCTGCCAGGCCAGCATGAATGAAACTCTGGTAATTACTACAGCATGACTTCACTAGAACCATATTGCTAGGGTTCATCACCAGCTCATTAATTAAACAGTTGCCATGGTGACGGTTGCCTTGGCAGCATGAAATCCTTTCTCCTCCTTTCCCCCTCCTCCTCTCCGCTTCACAGGGTTTCTCATTCATATCCTTGTGTTTTTGCATGAATGAAACCAGAGGGAATCACGGGTCTAGGCAAAGAGGTACTTGAGGAAAGAGGATGCCTGTTTTCCACCATGCCTGTCACCTTGYGGGCATGAATGATCACTCAGCCCTGTGCCCATGTTTTGCTTTTCTTGTGTACGTGTAGGATGGCTACCTCACAGCCATCCTATTTTTTTCATTTGTTGGTTTTAGGTCAACTTCTGATTATCCTGAGCACCTGTGTTATACTGKAGTCCTGGGACCGCCTCCTCTGGTTTTCAGTGGTGCAAGGGAAGGACTGGGCACTTTATTTGCAGCCCAACTGCAGAGTCTTGGCAGTCTTCCAGAGCTGAGCTTTTGCCCATGTGGGTTTTCTGTGCTTGATTAAATCACAATATTTCCTCTGGCTCTGAAGCCAGAAAGGACTATTAACTCTTCAAGACTGGCCACCTGCATAGTACAGATCAGGGACTCCCTTCCAATGGCTTCTGCTTTGTGCCTGAAAGCTTCTGGTGGAGCTGTGATTTCCGTGTCAGAAGAAGTCTCATCTTTGTATAAATGTTGCTAGTGATGGTGAACACTTGTGCTGTGGTAGTCTGTCCAGGTGTTTAAACAACCCTTGCTGTTAAGAATTTGCCTCCCAGCATGCTTGGTGAGTCTTGTTTGGCAGTACTTCTCTCTTTCATGGTCTTTGATTGCCTGTGGGCGCTTTCTTATGGCATCTAGCAACTCTCTTCTTCACACRGAGTTTGGATCCTTCCCAGTCCCCATGGATGCAGATGGATGGTTGATGATTTGCCCTGAGCTCATCATTCTGCCCACATCTCACTGTAGATATTTAGAAAAGAAAAGAATCCTCAGTGGATAGCAAGACATGCCTGTATTAATTTTCAAAGAATGTTTTTCTAGTTTGAAGTGTTTGAAGTAATTAAAAGGATGTGATTCAATGTCCAAAAGAAATGTTTTCATAGCACAAAATTGAGAGCATGTGGTTTGTAGAACTGTGAGGAAGTACAGCCTGTTGGGACAGTGTCAGAGGAGCACAGAGGGTCCCAGAGCCTGAAGTGACCTTGCCTGTGTGGGTACTGGGAGTGGTCACTGTCCTTTGAGCCATGTCATTGGGAAGGATGCAGTTGGTATGGGCCAAAAATTACACCTGTAGTGTAAGAATGGTTAGGTTGTTTGGATGATTGGGACTCTGGAGTTCATCTTTCTCCCCGACTCTGTTTTATATAAAAGTATAGACATGGCATTAGAAGTGGGGGTAAACTTTAGCCCATGTGATGGATTATCCCTTGTCTCTACTACCAGGCTTCACCCAACTTTGGCTGAAATGTTTGGCAATGGCAATGCTCTGAAGGAGGTCTCTCAAGCAGATGGAGCTAGGGACTGAGCAAAATTGAAAATCCACATGTTCCTGACTTGGCCCTACCCAGAAATGTGAAAAATTGCCAGGGCTGTACATCAGCTGTGTTTTTTCCAGCCACAATGTGTTCTGTCTGACTGCATGTCCTTTCAGAGATGCATAAAACTTTCYTGAAAGTGCCATAAACAGCTGGGACACCAGGCAAAGGACAGGACCTGCCTCTCTGGTATCTCACAGCTGTCATGCATGGCCGTGTTGGTGTTGCTGTAAGGCTTATTGAGCACAGATACAAGGACAAGCAGAGCCTTGTATCTCTATTGCATTTGGCTGCCAAAATGCTTTCTGTCCATCTGAGGGTAAAAGAAGGACCCCAGTTGTCCCACTGCCTGTAAGTTACTGTGTGAGCGACTAGGAAATGCTTGACTCTGTCTGGAAAAACTTCCTGTACTAGAGAGGGGAAAACTGACATGGTTCTGGCCTGCCCGTTTGTGGGTTGTTACTCGGTTTCTCACTGAGGTTTTCCTTCCCCTTCAGTTTTCTGCACTAATTTTGTAATAACAGTTAGTGCTGGATTTCATAACACAGACATACAACATGCAATTAGAAATTGCTTTGTGTGAAATAAAGTAGCTGTGAGTCATATCCAGACAAGTGAATTATCTGTGATTATTCAGCCAAGAAGGGAGACCGTGGTAAGCAGAGGAATGTGCACACCAAGGGCTACACATTATTATTAGCATTTCCATACTGTTTGGAAGCATAAGGAGGAGTGCAATACCTTATACTATGGCAGGGCTTATTGGGATGTCTGTGTGTAAACATCTATGTGATCAAGTCCGCATGGGGAGGAACAGGTGATTTTCTTCTGATCCTAAGACTTGTGCATCCAAAGGATGGGTCAGTGACATTGTTAGGTCTTTCTTTGTTTTTTTTTTTWAAAAAAAGGGGTAGGGCAACATGCATATATATGTTTTAGAATTCCAAATTTATGTGAAGCAAATCTTGTATATGAAGACTTAGCCTAATGGGAAACAGGTAGCTTAGGAGCTGGGACTGCAGTCGGGGGCACGGGCTGGGGACAGTTTGCATTTCCTGAGTGTCAGGAAATCAGCCAGTGAGAGAGACAGTGACAGCAGGGGATAATGGGGGCAGGGAGCGTGCCGGCTGCCGGCTCCGCACGGTTGCACGCTTGTCGTGGGAAGGGCGTTTCCTTTTGAAGGTGTACATTGAAACTGGAGGTCTTTCTGCGAGGCGAGAGGGACCAGGAAGGGACTGACAGCACTTGCTAAAGAGCATCTTCACAGTCCTTGATGTGTTGCTTCAACTGCCCAAAGAAGTTTGTTTTCCATCCATTGCAGAGAATCAGTTGACCCTTCCCCAGCCAGTCACAAATGCCTCCATCTGTAAAATGACAGTGAGAAATGCTTAATCTTCCAAGATGAATCTAACAGATGCTTCTCCCAGGAAATGAACTAAAGGTTGCAGCTTTGCTTGAGCGATTGTGAGTCAGGTATGAGTCATTTCTCCCTTGAAGGGCATCTGGATGTGCTTTGCTGATAAACACACAAAGAGCACAAAGCCTGGGGTGAAAGGTTATCCCAGGAAGGAGAAACTAGAAAAAAACAAAAACCACAAAAAAACCTCAGAGATATACCAGTTTACCCTGAGCCTTCCTCTGTGGCCCGCAGGATGCATTAGCTGTGGGTTTTAATGACATTGTTTCTCAACTTCCATTGCATACTAACTTGGAAAAAGCAGAGAGGAGCCTTCCGTTATAACGGAATTTGGATATTAGTATTATATCTATTGTTTCTGTGGCTTCTGATTGCTGCAGGTGCATTGAGCCCAGGGAAGTGGGAATTGTGGAGAAAGTACACCTTCAGCTGTTTTCCCACACCAAAGCAAGGTGGTCTGAGTACAGATTAGAGTCAGAGTGTGATACTGCAGAGTATGTGACACCTCAGTAACTGATCTGTATGAAAAAATAGTCATTTACAGAAAATAACGTGGTACTGGCTGGCTTTCCAAAGCAATCATAAATTATTAAAGTTGGTGCAGAAATTGATGGCCAAAATTACCTGGCCTTGTGCTATGCAGATCAGAATAAGGGATCACAGTATTTCTGCTTAGTTTTAAAAAGATCACAGAAAGAGGCACTGGACTATAAAGAACTGGGTGTAAAACTTGTTTCCRGGAGCAAGCCACAACTGGTTTTAGATGGTCCTGTTAGCTCACTGGTAATCCCTGCTCCCACAGAACATCAGAGGTAGGAAAGCTGGCTGCAGCAGCAACTAATTAGCATTAATTGTGCTTCATCTGATGGAGCTAATCCTAGCCAAGTGCAGCCAGACACCAATTTTCATACRTTGCCGTTCTGACCATTTTACTATCAAGCTGTTTCTTAGTGACGTACATTTATTTATGGCACAGGGCCTAYGAAAAGCAGCTGAGCATCCTGCCTTAGGAAGCCACTGGAGCGTGGTCTGTAGGAAGAGCTCCTATCTTTTAGCAGGCTGACAGATACATCAGGGAGGGGCCAGGCATGCTTGACAGCACACAAGTCCATTCCCAGGTCAGGCATGGAAGATGCTTCTTCCAAGTAGAAGCAGGTCAGGAGCAATTACTGTGAGTTCAACTTAATTATGCTARTCAGTCAAGCAATTAGAGGGATAAGGATGCTGACTTGCAGGGGCAAAGAAGTAGCTAGCCTTTTTGGGGAAAGAGAGAGGTTTTTAATTAGCTGAGTCTGGGAGTAGAGGTTGTGGGGAAGATTGATATAAAAATCTCTGATTGTGTCTATGGCTTCAGATGTTGCGGGGGTTATGATTTTTAGATTTTAGGCTTATCCAGAGCTCACAGTTTGCCATGTGGTAGAATAGGTATACTGATGGAGATGCAGTTTATTCTGGCTGCTGCCCGCTTCAAGCCGGTGCTAGCAGATGCATGGAGTATCAGTGTTCCTTGTTTATTTGTGTTACAGGAGATCCCTGCCCTCTCCCCACACTGACAGAGAAAATTCTAGCTCATCCCTAGGACCGTTTCACATTTGTCATCATGACAGCCAGGGGATTGGATCAGGTTTGGATTGTCTCATAGCCAAACTGTTGTGCATATCCCTGACCTGAGCAAGCACATTATCTTCTGCACCAGCAAACTGACTTTTCACTCGTGGATTTGTGCCTGGCACAGCCACGGGTTCAAAACYGTCAGGAGAATGACAGGCCAAAATGTGACCAAGATTGAGAGGTTTGCCCTTGTAGCCCTGTGCCATGGCAGAGATGAGAAATGCCAACCTTTTGAGGGGCATAAATCTGCATAGCCAGGAAGAAGGAATAGCAAGAGGAGAGTCTGTTTTGGCTCAAGCATCTCTTCCAAAAGTGTTCTTAACTTGAAGAGCTGAAGCATTTACTGTGTCTCTTGAAAGTCATTTTATCTACGTCAGTTACCTTGGCTGGAAAAACACAAGCGAAGAAAGAGCTCGCCCTTCTTAAAGCAATATGTATCACTCGATAAAGGACACGCTTTTGGTCCTTCCTCAGGTCTGAAATAGAAGCAGCAGGCCTGAAGGTTAAATCCAAGCTGCTCAGTATTGCATTGGGTGTGTACTAGTGAGGTCACCTCTGCGAGAAAAGTTGTCCGATACCTGTGAAATAGAGGATGGAAGAGAGAAAGTGGAAGGGGATGTCTCTGAAAGGAGAGAGATTTCAGTGTGTCCTGATGAAGAGGGTTGTAATGGCTGCAGCTTTCCCTGCCTGGAAGGGAAAAGCGCCTTTAGGCCAGGCCTGCAGGGATAACGTGTTAGCCTGCTCTGTTTTCTCCTCCAGAGCACCCTGTCACATGCAGGCTTTGACAAAACAGAAGCAAGGCAGGCTGGAAAACTTCCTCAGAAATAGAAAAGTCAAGAAGTATTCTACTCAGAAAAAGGCTTCCCAAGGCTGGTGACGTACTTCAAGATAGTGAATGATTGACCTCAACAGCAGAAGGGAAAAAAACAACAAAACTATCTGTTCTTCCCTCTGGCAGGCTCCAGTGCCTTGGGAGACGGCTCTGCTGACTCATTCAGAAAGCAGTTTTCAAAACATGATTCCTTCTCTTGTATCTAGACAGCTCTTTTCCCTGGGAACAGCAGTCTACCTGCCCCAATCAGCAAAGGCAGGGTGGGAAACCTGCCCTCCTCTTGCTCTTGACTGGCCTCTGGCTCAGGTCTCTTGGCAGAGACACCCTCCACTCCTTGGTCTGCACTTAATTCTCAAAAGCCCAATTGCATAAAAAGCTGGGATCTGAGTTTGGAAGTTGTTCCAATGTGATGTTCATCTCCTGTGCTCTACGGTAGCAAGCCATGAAAAATAATAAATAAATAGATAAAAAAAATACAACATGAAACAAAAGAGATTGCTGGTTCCATTTTTTTTTCCCTGTTAAACATTTGGTTTCGTCTGTAGGAAGACAGGAGTCTGGTGCAAGGTAAATATAACTGCCTGCTTTAAATGTATAAATTCTGTCCTGGGATAGCTCTAAGGTAACTGGCATGGCATGCCAGGGAAAAGCTGGGTCTGTGCTTGCCCCACTGCAGGCTCTGTATACGCAGATGTACCCCTGCTGCTGTGGGAGGCAGGGTGCTGACAGCATGGCATGTTGGATGACCCTTTTTGTGTGAACAAATCAGGAATCCTTTATCTAGCTCCTAGCCAGAGGACAGCACTATGTCTGTTTTGTAGGTGCTAAGGAGTTTTTTTTTGCTTGTGGGCAGATCAGGGAAAGCTACTGGGTCAATCAGAGTAGCAAGATGGCTGYGTAGGAGGACAGCCCAAACAGGGCCATGTTTCCTCAGAGATCTTTCTTTGGTACCAGAACTCTTTCAACAAGGAACTTTTAGTGCTGGCACCATTGCAGCCTTCCCCCAAGCTGTGGTTGTGGTGGCCGTGTGGGGAGAAAGTAGAATTTTATGAATGTAGCTCTTGGCAGGGCTCACTCAGTCCTGAAGAAGAGATCTGTGCTGGAGACATGAGTGAACTCCTCAAGGTTTTCCCCACAAATTGCCATGACTTTGACTCAGCTGGAATCAAGCTAGCATCAGTAGCATCCTTCTCTGAGCAACCTCACAGCTGTGAAACTGAGAGGAAATCGGAGAGCTTCCTGTGGGAGCTGCTTGGTGGCAGCTTGGGTGAAAGGGAGGATACAGTGGTTGTCTCATCTGAGTGGCACAAGCAGGCTCTTGGACGTCAGTTCTCAGTGTGAGCGGATGTGCGAAGCATTTTATCCCTCGTCTGCTTCCCAGGAAGTCAATTATTCTTGCCTGCTTTGCAGGGGGCAGGCAGCACGTGCACTTTCTGTAGACAAACAAGGGGCTGGTGAGCAAAGAGGACCTGGGGCCTGGGCATCTGTTTCACGGGAGATTGGATCAGATCTGAGGGCTGTGACTGGCTCATCTGCCTTCCTGGCTGGTGACAGCTGACAGCTGTGGAAGACAGAGGGAGAGAGGGAGGCTTGATGTGAAAAGAAAGGGAGCTGGAATTGCAAAAACACACTGATGATGGTTTTGCTAGTAGAATTCCAATTCCAAATCTACATGTGATGAATTAAAACCTGAAATGGTGTTTAGCAAACGCTGCTTGCCAGGCCAAATTAGCAGCCTCATTTGTTGCCAGTGGCAGCTCTTTGAAACTCTTAAAGATGGGCTCCTTTTAAAATGTGGCATAAATAGGATGTTTTCTCAACAGTAGCATTTCCTCGCTTGAGCATCGCAGTAATTTTTGTACCCTTTGGTCTCCCACAGCTGGTATACCAAAAGAAAACGACAGCACAAAACCCAGCCAAGCTCCTTGGAAATGTAAATAGACCGGAACCACTGGTGTCCTCTTAACACAGCATCAATCACTGCTGGGTGCTGGAAGTGGCAACACATTCGTTGCAGTCCAGGCAGCCATTGCGGGCAGCAGATGGAGAAGGTTTAAGACCTTGTAGCACTGTTTTGAAGTTTCTCTGTGGAAGATGGAGCACAGATGGGGTGTGCTTTGACCTGCTCACTCAGGAACTGCAAAATCCTTGTATTTTCAGACCAGTTCTGCATTTATCTCTAGGCATCTCTGTTTGTCTCTGTGGCATGGCTTGGAAACCGTCTGCGTACTCCCTACTCATGCTACTCTTTGCTGGCTGTTAGCTGAGCTTCCTATGGATTTGAGGTGAATTAGCAGACAGTAAACTATGACAGGTCCTTACCTTCTGGTGGGCTCTTCTYAAGAAGAATTAACCCATTACTTGCTCCCAGAATACTGTGTTTCCAAAATTAGTAGTTTCTGGAGACAGTTGCTGCAGGGGAACTGCAGCCGGTGATCAGCTCCACATACATCAGCCAAAAGAACAGAAACATATCCATCCATTACAGAGGATTCCCATGCCATAGGGACTTCTCACAGAAGACAGAGGAACCTTAGAAAGCAGTGGATGATGGGCTCTCCATTGGAATGCTTTTACCTGGTGATGAAGTATAGGGGGGCTTTTAGCCAGAGCATGTTCTGAGCAGTAAATACTGGCTTTACCAAGCAAAGAATAAGAGGAAGACTGCTGATGATTTTAGGGCAAAGAGAGAAATTATTTTAAGGAGAAAGGAATACAGTAAATACTCTGTTGTGCTCTGGTTTGCTTGCAGGATGGCTCTCGCTAGGAAATAAGTGCAGATGTGATTTCTTGGGTGTGCCACATTTGTGGAGAACAGGCAACAGTCGCAGCAGTGGATGGAGCTTCACCGGGCCTGTTTCAGATTTCTCTTGGCCAGGTCTACATGACACACACCTGACTGCTTTGCTCTGTTGATCATTAGGAAGTGATCCTGATGGACACAGGAGGTTAGAGGATGACTGTTTTAGAGGTTATACCAGCAAAACTGATTTCAGAGCTTGTTTTATTTGAGTAGTATATGTTTTATTTTTAGGGATGAATTTTGGGCTGTGTGGAGCAGGATAATGCAGTGTTACATTTTCCTGGGCAYGTCATGTAGGAGCATGCCAATTGTTGGACGTCCTTGTGGGATGTTTGTTTCTCAGCCAATTTGTATTTCAAAGCTTGCATTTTCCAAGAACACCAGGTGGTTGTGCGAGTCATTGCTTTTCAGGTTACTCTCTCTTTCATGCCACGGAGCAGCAAGGGGTGCGTGACGCCGCTGCCCACGGGAACTGCTGAGGATTTGTAGTCACTAAGGCTGGTACACACTAGAGGGGATTATGGTTGTGCTGGTGGTGATGGGACTGATGGATCAACCCAGCCCATGCAGAGCCACAGCTCAGAGCAATGGGAATGATTTCTTGCCACTGTGGGAGGATGTTCACGCCACTTCTTTCTTTAAGATGTTTATCATATGTTGCCTCCAGCGAGGATGGTTGTGAGCCAGAGCCCAGCCCAACCTGGGAGCTGTTATACATCCTTTTCTCCTCCTCTAACTACAGGTGGAGCTGAGGGGCCACTTTCTAACTCAGGAAATAGTTTGACAAGTTTTGCTGCCTGAAGTATCATAGATTTCCTTTTCCCCTGAGTATGTCTTCCTGCTTGCCTTCATCTTCCTTTACCAAACCATAGTTTGGGAAGCTGATTACAC